>JAQGCH010000053.1:0-39116 GCA_034699485.1 Nanhermannia elegantula
GAGAGAGAGAGAGAGAGAACTGGAAAATGTATTGCATAATCAATTCAATAGTATATAAAATTTTGCTCAAAATAATACACTTTTGTGTTACATAATATGAGCTAAAAATCAATTTTCTTTTCTAAAATAGTTTGATAATAATTAGTTATGATAAGCTGTTGTAAGTTTTCCATTGAATTTTTGTATATTTATTTAATGAGAAGCATCACATTCATTAACTAGTGATGAATAATAACCAGAAGCACTCTCATAGTTGTATAATAATTCTGAATCATGAATAAGCAATTATATAATATGTGAATAATTTGACAGTATGTGTTGTGCAACAAATACCAATAAAATCTTATTTATGAATCTAATAATTTTCTGTATTTTTAATTATTCATCCAAATGTTCATTAATATAAATGACTTGAAGTTATAGATATATAAAAGTAGTATAAATGTTGTGTAATAAACAATAAGATTCATAAAAGCCAGAAAACACCTTCGTTTTACACAATACACCTTAACTGCATAATAACTTACTCCTACTTTTGATTATGATTTTTGGAAATTTAAACCTTAAAAGAAAGTTATTTATATAATTATGCACTAGAGTTATAGCACTTAAACTTATTTTAAGGTTTTTATTTAAAAATTAATCCTTTGATTTGATCTCTTGAGCACTAGATATGAGAGATTAAATACCAGTAAATTTGTGATAATTTAACTCATCGAATGTCAAAGTAGAAACAACTTATGTAAAAAAATTTTGTTAGCTTGAGATTATTTATTTTTAAATAAAAGTAAGCGTACAGTATATCTGTTTTTATGGCACATAAGAGGTCATTGCATTTAAATTTTCAGAATAATAATTTGGTTTGAAGATTATATATTTTTATGCTTATATATCATTCAAATTGTATAGAATTTATGAATTCTATTAGGAAATAGAAGTTTCTCCAATAATTAGAAAATACATGTTATATTTTCGCATAAATATTTATAAAAAAAAATTAAAAATTCATTAATTGTTTAAAATGTCAATTAACTTATTGTATTTATATTTTCTAAAATAATTGATAAAAAGTGTTATTTTTAATCTATTCAATTATATGCTTAATTTGAACAAATACTTATCAATCAGAACACTAATTAATTTTATTAGAAGTGCTAAGTAGTCGAGAATTAAATACTTATTTAGGTTATGGTTTAGTCAGATTTCAATTCAAAGAGTTTGAAATACAATTTGTAAATTCCAACGACTCATCAATAATTATGGCTATTGTCTGAAACAAGTGGGTCAGCACTAATCGATATATAATAAGTTTTTATAATTCTATACTCTGTTGGAAATGAATTTAATTCAATATAAAAGTGAATAAATAAACTATTATATCGAGTAATTAACAAATCATCGCCAATCACATCATTCATTTGGGCATAAGTTCATTGTATTGTTATTCGGCTAAACGGTTATTAAAGTGGAATAAAGACATCAAATTATTTCGAAATTAGCATAAAAACAAAAAATTGATTGATCTTTTAGTTAAATATTTCAATCAAATTACATTTGTATAGCATTCTTATAAATAATATTCAATTTTCAAAATATTTTGATTTTAGGTTTTTGTTTTTTTGTGAATTTTAATCATAACTGTTGTAGAAAATTATACTGAAATGTCATTTCTGTCAAAACTTGATTCACATTGTCTTCAAAGTCATAATTATTATTTGATTTATAATAATTTATAATTTATTTGATCTTGAGATACGAGCTGGGGCGCAAATTAACTAATTATTGTTTTATAAACAATCCAAAAGTCTAATGCTATTGCTTTCACTAAACTTGATTTTATTCAAAACTTTGCTTAAATGACAATTAATTTTATTAGTAATTTATCAAAGCATTTGACGAGCCTTAGTTACCAATGATAATGGACTAATGCCATTGAATCCTATTTGTCTTTAAGCTTTTTTATGTATACAATAACATTAAAACAAAATTCTTGAATTTGGGTCTACATAATCAATTCAATAAAAACATGCAAAATATTTCATGAAAATCTTGAGGTTAGTGTTAATTTAAAAATCTGGATGTATTATAACTTGTAATGCATCGAAGCTTTAAGCGATAAACAAAATTAAGTGATATTGTTATTCAGCAATTGGGCCATTGCTATATCGCTATATTGCTATTCGAGTGGATTTATAACGTTTAACAAAAAAATATTAGCTTTAATTGCCTTCACATTTACAGGTAGTAAAGAAGTAAAAATAAAAATGAAACATATCTGATAATACATGTAAAATTCATTTTAATCTTCCTGTTAAAACAATTCCAACGGATTGTTATATTTGTAAAATCTAAACAAAAGCAGTCACTTCTCACGCGACCCCGTTTTTATACAGTCAAATGATCTAATTGATTGTCTAAATATAATTAATGACCAAACCCTAAACAGTATAATCTTTCTCTCTCCACCTCTGACTTAGTACAAGGACAAAATTGAACTCATTTTTATGAGTAGACAAAAGTGCATTTAAATACTAAAAGAGCTATTTAATAAATATAATAAAATGGCCATTCATTTGATAATTTATTGATTTATTAGTAATTAATTCATTGCATATTTAATAATAAGCTATATTTCATAACAATGATTTTTTATCGCAACTAATCCAGAACTAATCTACTGCTTTCATCGTATTTGTGTTTTCAATGCATTAATTATTAATATGAATAACCATTTATTATATTGTGCCTCAAATATAAAATATCTATAGAGCAGATTTATAGTTTGTCGTCTTTTCATTATTCTCATTTAATTTGTACTAACCCTGAAATTGACATTTTGCATTTTTGTTACGCCAACTCCTTTTCATGAGATCTCACCTTTAGCCCTGATTAGAGTGAGATTATCACAGGTAATACCCATATCGGTAAAGGGGAAATACTTCGGTTCAAGGGATTGCTTAAAAACAATTGATATGTGGGCGACATATCGCTATCAAGGAAACACAGCGAGGCTGGGATGCGGACTCACAACCCTTCGATCATGAGTCGGGCACCTTTTGCCAATGCGCCACTCAAATTTACAAATTAACTAAAAATATTAGATATTCAACACATTAATGAAATAACTTAGTTTTATTTTGTTTGTCAGATTCACCAATTAAAATCATTTCACGTAATTCGTGTTAAATCAGAGAAATAAATTCTGTTGTTCAATAAAATCAAAATTTTAATCTTTACATATTTTTTGTTATCTTGATTTTGGTCAAAGTTATTTCAGTTAAGTTTTCAGTGAGGCTTAACTCCAAGCATTAGCCTTAAGATAAAATACAAGTATTCGTACTTCAAATAAAATAATTACTTTAATTCTTACTTGAATTTAGAATTTTTAATTCGCATCAGAGCTTCATTTCATCAAACATTGAATTATTATTAAATAATGCTTTACAAACATTTTACTTTTTCACTGATGAATTTAATGATTATTCAAACCATTCGTGTTTAGACATTTCTCAATATTTATGTCAAAGACAAAATCAATGACAAAATTGAAATTACTTTAATTCAATTAATGTATGATTACTGCTAATTCTTTTATCTGATTGAATCTATAAAATTTTAATACTATATAGATATAGAGAAAAATGATTAAATTATAATTTATAATAAATAGCTGTTACATTGAAATCACTCTATTTGAATAACTGATGCAAATTTACTGTAATTAATAACAAATATCCCAATTTATCAATATTTTATTAATAAAATCAACATAAATATGTAGAAATCATATAAATATAATATATATAATAAATGAGTTCAAGCATTTTTATGTTCCGCAGAGTGAAACCCAATTTTTATTTTTGTAATTAAATAAGAATTCTTGGTTAAGATGCGAACAAAAATTAATGTGATTTTAAGATACCATTTTAAGTCATTCAAAGGCTTCAAAGGGAATCAAATATTTTTTGTGGAAAAAGTATCCGTAATTTGAGACTTTTTATTAATATTTGAATTAAACAGAAAAAGTTAAACATTTAAATTTTGGCTGAATATGAGCTATAATTAAATAAAAAATTAATAAATATTTGAATTTGTAATTTAGGGCTTTACTCTCAAACAAATATTGTATATTATATATTCTGCTATTGATAATGAGAATCAATAGAATGGTTTATTTATAACTTAATACCATAAGTAATAGAATTAAAGCGAACACTCCTTTCATTAGGAATTTCAGAAAGTGAACTCCCATTAAATATTTATTAGTGGAAAGCATTCAAACTGCTGACCTTCGTCTAAGCTTAAAATTTTGTTTGGAATTGAAATAACTTTCATAATAATCGATTTGCTTATTTATAATGCATGTCATCTTATGAATCAAAATTTTTTACTGCCCTTACAGTTATTTAATTCATGAATATTAATAATTAAAAGATATTCCAAAAACAAAACCCACAAAATCGTGATTTTTATGAGTATTTTTCAAAATTGATACCTGATAATGATTGAAACCTTGAAAAACTAAAGTAAACTAAAGGATTGGCCAAAACTAATGAATTAGTAGAATATACCAATAAATAAGCGTAAAGACGATTCAAATTCACAACGGAATGCAATTTTGAAAGAATTTATTTCAAATATACTGTAATCGGATTTTTTTCCGCTTCATTGATCAAACATTGGCTAAAATTTTTGATTTTTCCGAATTTTATATCTATTTTAACATTAAGCACATTGTGAATCAAAATTCATGATATTTATTAATTATCGATTTTCAAAATGATGTCCATAGACTCAAATACCATAGAGCGAGCCTAAGTCTGGGTTCTAGAGACCAGTCAGGCTAAGACTGAGCCTATGGATATCATCAATTGAATTTATTGTTAAGCTAATGTTCTTTACATAACTGCACTTAAGCTATTTTGGTCATAGAAGTGCTAAGAGACTAATTAATAAAAAAGAATTATTTAGTTAGTTAATAACTAACAAAATATTTCCTTCATTTTCCTAATAAACATTTATATTTCAGTTAACGCAGTCGTGAAATTCTACAAATAAATTCACTCCTTTAACCGTTGAGGTTAATGTACGAGAATATCATGTTTGGCTCAAATAACAATTAGGTAAATAATTGATTATGCGCTCATTTATCTATAATAATGATTTAATATTTTCTTAAATTAAAAAAAATTTATGCAATAGCTTTAAAATGATATAAAAGAAATTTTTAAAAAAGATTCAATACAAATAAACACATTCCTTCGCCTTAAAAAATTCTTGGAACTTAAATATAGACAAGTGGGACTCAGCTGAATACAATATAATTACGGTTGCCAGGTTGGGTCAGCTCAATTACGGGAGGTATAAAATATCAAAGGGGGACTAAGGTATATTTTTCTGATTTTTCAAAATTTCCTGAAAAACTAAAGGGGGGGACCAAGCTATGTGTTTTCCAAAATTTAACCGAATCAGGGAGACTCCCGGGCAGTCCGAGACATCTGGCAACCGTAATAAATTCAAATAAGTTATTTTTTATAATTTTATAACTTATTGCAAACAAAATTTAAAAGTTTATTTTTAATACTTGAAAGCATTTGACTTAGCAGTTAATATACGTAATAATATGTAATTTATTAATATTACACAATGAAAATTAATGAATTTCCAAAAGATTAAGTCATTCAGTCTAATACGCAATCGATTTTTTAACTATAATCCCAAAAGTATATCAATTAGAAAATTTTGTTTCACAGAATTTATAAATTTATCAGATTGCAATTGTACTGTCATACAATATATTATTGTAATAATTAATTCTTACTCAATGAGAAATACCATTAACTATGCATTACTAGCCTTGACTTAGTCTGTATTTTTAGTATAAATAGTGTATCTTTAATAAAATAATATTCAAAAAATAAATTGTTTAAGATTAAGCCATTGATAAAAACAAGACTGAAGGCCTTTATTGCAAAATACGATGCTCTGCTCATTCATCAATTAAATGCAATATATTTATTGAATTAATCTTTGTTTTGTGAAAGGTTTATAAAAATTATTCAATATTTCAATATTTATCAAAGGATTGCTTATTCATTTAAAAGTAAAAATAATTAAATTAACAAATTTTTGCATTTCAATACATTTATTATCTTTTAATCTTAACATTAATGGTTTACTAATCGGTCATGAGTTAAACCAAACTTTATAACAAACACAAATTTAATAAAACTACAAATATCTGATACCTAAAGGCAAAGTATTCTCAGCTTTTAATTATTCTACACTTGAGCTTAATTTTGGGTAAAAATCCTTTTACGCCAGTGCTACAAATCCAGTAAAATCAAATATATTTGGGTTATTTAGAAGAGTAGTGTTCAGCAGTTGTTCTCAATCAGTCCAATAGTAAAGAAACTTATAGAACTCAGGATAAAAAATAGATATTAAGAAATAGAAAATCGATTGAATAGAAATAAAAAATTGTAATTTAAAAATTAAAATTTAGTAAAATATACCCACTGGAGCGCCGCATATTTGATCTAAAAGTGGTACGAACTGAAAAAATTCTGAGAAACTTCTGGTTTAAAAGAAAAGACGTTATATACATGTTTTTGCCATAGAACCATAGAACCAACCAATGCTTTTTACATTACTTAAAAATGGTTTATGATAATTGTTATTTATAATGATGCACACAGAGTGTGAGCTGAGCTTCAGCTCAAAGTTTGGCTCACGAGCTTTTTTTAGCCTGAGGCTCAGGCTCAAAGCTCATAGGCTGTGAGCCTAGGCTTAGGTTTAGGCTCAAGGGTTAAGAGCCTAACCTCAAATTCAGACAATTGAGCTGTAGAGCCACTATAAAAATGAGCATCAATATTTGTAATTTAATATGCAAATTAATTAACAGTATTTATAGTTAATGTTTACAATTAATTGTGAATAATTTATCAAAAAAGAGACGTCAATTTGTCAATAATTTATTTTGTTTCTAAGGGAAAATTACAATGTATTTAATTTTCAGGCTCAGGCTAAAGGGTTGAGATCCTAGGTTCGGGCTTAAAAGTGCAGAAAATATCGCCTCAAAATATTGCCAACAAAATTATCGCCGACAAAAACTTCAGTTATAAAAATTTAGTTAAAATCAAATATCTAAAAATCTAATAATTTTCTGCAAAAAAAAATATTTTATATTCGAAATTATTGGACTAATTTGAATATAAATTTATTCTAATTTCAATCAAATCAGACTTAAAGAACAAGTGAAACAGTTACAATCAGATGAAACAGTTTTTGTTGACGATATTTTGACGGCAAACCGGTGCGGGGCCTATGCTTACCCGGGTCAGCTTCACTGAGGTGTGCGCATAATTAGCTATTTATATATGAAATTTTAGCATAACTTATAATACAAAATACATTTATACATATTTATATATCGTAAACGTTTGATAAAATACAATCTAATAAGTTCCTCATAATATCGACTCGTGATTAAACTTTTAGAAATTTTCATATTATTAAATAAAAATCTCATTTATATAAATATATTTTTTTCAGTAAATACTCTCTATTATAAAAACATTGAAAATGAATAATTGAATCTTTAAAGCATTTTAACGATAATAAAATTCAAAATACCGCAGATAACTCTTGGCTATTCACAAAACTTAGTATTTAAACTTTTTATATACAGAAAAATTTCAATCATTTCTATCTTTCGAGACTTTAATTTATTGATAAAGTCATTAAATGTCATTATAAAAAAGAAGATAATTATAGGCTTCAAAAGTGTTCAATCAAATAATTTTATTATTTATGAAACCTTTAAAAAAAATTCCAAAAAGTTTGCGAAAACATATTTTCTGAATTAATTTGCAATAAAAATTAATTTACAAATAATTACTTTTAACAAAAATTTAATAATTCTGTATTAATTCCTAAGGACGCCGAAGTCATATCGAAGAGTCAGAAAATAAAAACTATAAAATCTTTTCTGTAGAATAGCAATAAAAATTAACAATTAGTCGGAAAAATGATATATTTTTAACTAATCTAACAGAAGTTCAATTGACAGAAAGTATAGAATTAATTATAATGAAAGAAATGTCAGCTGAAAACAAAACAAATTTCTTCGAACAATTTCAATGCTATGTAAAAAGTTGCAAAAACAACCAGAAATTAATAAATTTCTAAAACAAGGTTTTGTTACACATCAATTACAGACTTAACTAAATATGCTGTCAAAATACAATTGAGACGTAATAACTAACAAAAAGAGTGAAATGATATATTTAAAGTCAGTTAAGCATAACTGTTATTATCTTAACTGCATTTTCCAATTTGCAAAGACAAAAAAAGGTCAAAATTTTGAGTTAAATTAAGATTATATTAAATAATTATATAATTAAATATTACCTGAAATACATCTAAAAATTCACTAATTTGTTATTTTTTCTGAGACACAAGGTTTTGACAAAAATGTTAAAACTTTATAAAAGGGTGTTTTGCATCAAATCTTTAACTTTAAATGCATTCCAATCCTATTTTTTAGAACAAATGAAACATAGATTTTAGTGCATTTTAAGAGCACTATAATTTAGTTTAGAATTTTAGAAATAATTTTTATACATAAAAACTGCACAATTTTATTGAGAAAGTACAATAAATTGCAGAATTCTTAAAAAAATTTAGTCTATTCTGAAAATAATGTTGTCTTTAATTTTTTGACTTCTAAATAGGTTTGTTCTGAATATATTGAGTCATAGCTTTGCATTTAAGTTCAAAAAACGATAATGAGCTGATAAAAACAGAATTTAATGAAATCAACTTTTAGAATAAAATATTATTTTTTTGGTTAAACATTATAATACTAAGTTTTTGCTCAAGTCCTCACTTTTGTTTCATAGCTTTTAAATCATATGCAAAATACTTGTTGCCCTGTATAACATAGATATCTTTGAAAGTGTCTCGGAATCGCTCTGCTATTCAAAGGCTGCATCGATTGGTGAATACGCAGAAATTTTTAGTCCTGTCAAAGACAGTATTAAATATAACTCTAAGGCCACAATTTTGAAAAATAGTGTAGAGCGAGGACGCCGTGCCATATCTTCGTCTCTTCATTATTTTCAAATCTGAAAACTTTTCCGGACATTCCTATAGAAAGAGCTGTCAAATTGTAATTATTATTGACTCCCTTGTCATTAAATATTGTAAAAATTGCATCAATTTTTTCATATTTGAATAGATGTCTTCCTGTCTTTTGTGATACAGGCTTTTTAGATCGAAACGCCAAGAACAGGTCCTCATAAGATCAGAACATAATTGTTGGCATCTTTTGGAACATTCAAAGGAGTGATCGATTCAATGAGTCCGTTATCACAGAGTTTGGAACATAAGAGTATTGACTCAATTGGAAACTGTCTAATAGAGGTGTCAAAACTTTCAAATTTAGTGTCCTGTCCTGCCTCGTAATTCACTTAACCTAGTCCAATCCCGTCTCTTCCCGTTTTACGCCAAAAGTGGTCCCGTCCTATCGCGAAAATACCTATAAATTTTTTGGCAGCTCAAATGACGTATCCTCACATTTGCTTTGATATATGTCATTTTTAGGCATATAAGCCTTAAATAGTTTATCCAGGCTAGTTGGTTTGATATTATGAGAAATTTATGCTTAGTTACACTTTCAATAACTAGATTTTTGTCATTTAACAAATTTTGCACTTTACAAATGTAGCCGCGTTAAAATAAATACAATTAATTCATTTGCAGTCAGTATTTTACCTATTGAGTTTCAAAACTAAGAATAGTTTAGTTTTATCATCATTTAATTTTATTATTTATCACTTCTTTGTTTACTAAAGTTAATATGAATTGATACCTTTTCATTATTATCATTTATTTTAATGGCTGTTATTTAAAAGATTAATTATCAAAACAATTTATTTTTTATTTATAATTTAAGGTATTTTTTCACTCTTAGTAAAAAAATACTGCTATTTTTGATTAAACGCATATTACTATATGTATGCATTAAACATTTGAAATTAATAACAAATTAAGCTAAACTTCATAAAACCATTATTAATAGTTGAATAATGTAAATTTTAATATTTTATTTAATAAATAAAGATATTTCTAATATACGTGATTTTAAAATTAAATTTATAAGTCCAGTCCTGTCCTGATGTTTTCCTCATATAATCCCGTCCCGTACAATTCCGTTTAATTTAACTCAATCCCGATCCTGTTCCATTCCATCGGGATCCTATTGACACCTCTACTGTCTAACCTGTTAATTCTCAACATAACAATTCGATGTTATCATAATCGACAAAAATATAATTAATGCAAACGAAGACATTATCATTAAAATTGTTCACAAATGAAATATCTTAAAAATAATAATACGTATTTAGAAAATGGTATTCTAGTTATGAATTTGAGATTTTAATTATTTCATTATTGAAAACTACGCTCAGATTTAGAATAAGCTTATACTGTCTCGTGACTAGACTTACATTACAAGAAAACGTCTTTTCCTATTGAGTAGTGATGGGCATAAGCTCACTTTGTTTGAGCTTTAGCTTGAGCTTGAGCTTAGCTTCTCCTACATGATACTGAGCTTTAGCTTGAGCTGGGACAAGCTCAGCTCAGCTCAAGCTCAAGCTCAAGCTTAGCTTTTTCCCTTCACTACTATCGAGTGTTTGATAATTTGGGTCCCATTGAAATAGACTTTACATTATTGAACGCGTGCTTTAGTCATTTCCACCAATCAGTTATTTCTATTTAAGTTAAAGCAAATGTATAGGTCATTCATAATTGCCTTTCCATTGAAATAGACTTTTCATTATTGCATTTAATTAGAATACGCTTTCGGTTATTGTTCTTTTTTTATTCATTTATTTCATATTTTTATATTTTATAATATACCTAAATTATATTTTATTATACAATGGGAACCAACTTATCAAACACTTTATACTTTAATAAAACATAACAACATATAAAAAACTAACTTTTAAGTTAATTAAACAAATGTAAAACTCTTTATCTTATAAACTTTATAACATTTATAGACTTATAGGCTTTGTAAGCATCCTGTACCACCTGTAAACATATTTAAAAATCGATCATATAATTGATTTTAACTTTCAGTACATGCAGTCTTACAGTTAATCTTTTCCAATACTGGTATAATAGCTTTCATTTATATTTATATCAAATCATATTTAAAAAAAACTGATATTTTCATTAAAATAAAGAAACTAAAAAATTATTTTCTGTGAATGAATTTTATTAGGGAACAGAACAATCCATCAATAATAGGATGAACTCATTATTAAAACCTAAACAAGTCATTAATCAATATTTAGAGCTATAAATATAACTTTAAAGTGATTATTACTAGTATTTCAAGTTTATGTCTTTTATGTTTTTATTTGTCCTCTATCTTAAAGACTGGGTTTGGTCTGAGATGATATAGTTTTTCTAAATTTTCAACAAAGTCAGAGATCTTTTCAATAAAAGTTGTCTTTTAATGCTATACTAACTCGTAAGTATATAATATACGTTGTATTGATTGAGTGCAAATTATAAGTTTGTCCTTTTAATAAAATGTTTGTAAATTAAATATAACAATATTTCGTTACAGTTTCAGTAGTTTTTCAGTCACCTAAACAAAACGCATTTAAATTGATTATGAAATCATTTTCTAAATATTTGAATGTTTAGTTCAAGAATGTATTAATTATTACGAAAAAGAAACTACTAATCTATTTAATTGATTTATTTAAATTTCACTCTTTTTAATGCAAAGAAAAATAAAATTATGAGACTGGAGGTCGCATAGCCTCAGAAAACACAAGACTAAAACTGGATCAAAGTTTTGAGTTTATTTATTTATTAAAAAGTTATTTTTGTCCGATTGTTTAGTATTTGATGGAACCGTTCAATCATTCAATTAGTTTCAATCGTTCATCTTTTAAGATATCTAATGTATTAAACAATTTTCAGATCAAAAATTTTTTTTATTAGTAAAACAATTACTAATTAAGTCCGATTTAAGGAATATGAGTCCAAATTTTTATATAACTCCTTAATTTAGTGCTAATTATGGTGATTAAGCATTAAATATTTTATTTAAGCCAAACTATTTTAATGAATAAGAAATAAACTCTATTGTGGTTTAGAAGTTGAATAAAAATCTGTTGTGATTCACATTAATTGAAATATTTAACATTTGGCCCATTTATATGAAAAAAATATGTGACCACTTAAACTCATTTACATAATTGCTTTGGATGAATGAAGTTTTTTTTAATTTAGTTTGTTTTCATATTTTTTGTTTTTTAAACCCCATTTTCACTTCATTTGCTTATACTTAAGTCTACTTTTAAATCAATTTGAGTGAAATTTGAATTTTTAAAAATATTCACATATTTTAAATACTGTAAAAATTTCGAGAATATTCGAGAATTTATGTTATAAGAAGTCATATAAAAGAAGTTATAAGAAAAAGTTTGAACAAATATTTCGGATAAATGTAGAGTTTGAATGAGATTTTCAATTATTAAAAAAACTTTAATTGAAAATCTATAAAAAATTTGATACAAATGCTAAATTCAAAAAATTTTCTGATTTAATCTCAAATGAATATAAGTAAAGCGTTACAAAAATGAAGTTAATAATTGAAATGAAGCATTTTGTTAATAATTATAATGATTAGTACTCATGTAATGTAATTTAAAAGTTGTGAATCTTCTAAATTTCTATTTTAATAATTATGCTTCAGTAGGAAATAATTTGTTGGAAAAAGTCTTAACATTTAGTCTTCCATTAATTTTAAGCTCTGTTTAAAACATTAATTGTACATTAATTTAATGAAAGTATTAGAAGTCACACAATATTTAGATTAAGAGCTATACTAAACAATTAATGTGAAAATTTAAATACTCATAGAGAAAGAGTATTTCCAGAATTTCCAGTATTTGTACCTGTTATTAGTTCGGTCTACTTTTTGAAGTCAACTTAGCTTTACGTCACAGACTAAGACATACTTTGAGTTGCTATTCGCTGAAACAGCTATAATGTTCTTGAGAAGCGCGTTCTCGTCTTTAGTACCCAACAAACTTGAATACTAGAAGCAAATGTGGATTCAACTCGTGTACTATTATTATAGTTATTGTTATTAATATAACTGTTTTGTATTATGAGAATCTGATAACAAGCTATTTTGGAAACTTAATAAAGTGGAGTTGAGAACAACCACTGACTTACTTAATAATTTAGTTAAGAATTTGTGTGATTTAATGTGCTAAATGTTAAGTTACATCGAAATATTTTAATTAATAAGTGACATGTTTTATGTCTCAGTGATTTAACTTAATCTTTTACTCTAACATTTCATTACGAACTCGATCATGTCGTTCAATATGAGGAATAATAATTTTATTTCAACATTTCTTCTTCTTCTCGGTGAGTCCTAATTACTTATATTTTTTCTTAATAATTGATTCCTATCTCAGATTTAAAAGTTGAAAACTTTTTTCTTCAAACTTGTTTATTGATTGAAAGAGTATTTTTTGAAAAGTAATTCTGAATTTTTAATAAAGGGCTCCAGTTCTTAGTGCATAAATTACTTATTCTAATTCTTAAGGAAACAACTGTTTGACCATAAAATTTAAATAATTTCAAGATCACTGACATTTCGTTGTTTTAAAGACGATCAATGTCTTTATTTTAAAGTTCAATGTTTATCCGCTGCGAGGGCTGATCTGTTTAATTAAAATAATATTTATCGTGTTTTCCTTTAGTTCATTCAATATATTTAAGTAGATATCAAATTAAGTTATCTGTGAATAAGATCAACGTATTTAACGCTGCCTTAGAATTTAAACTTGTTATGCAACCTATAATTGAAGATCAATTATAAATACTTAAATTTATTTGTTAAATATGTGGGTTTACATAATATCGTAATTTTCATATTAGACAATAGGAATTATGTTTTAAAATTATGATTGAAATGAAAATGAATTTGAAGACGTGATCGCAAAAATTCAAATTATTAATTGTGATATCTTTTAAGGTTATTATACCTGTTAGTCTAGTTATTTTTGATGATGAGATTGTTCACAATTTAGTAAAATTATCGCAAAGCCGTTGAATCTGTCTAAAAAACTTTTCCGATAAGAGCACATTTGAAAGGGAAATGAAATTAAAGTAATATATGAGAACATAAATCTCGATCCTTCTAAAAGCAAGAGTGTTCCCGTCTGTAAATTACTGGATATTTTCCGTTAAGTATTAATAAAAAGGCATGTTTCGAATGCTGATACTGTACGAACGCAAACCATTAATAGAAATATTTTTATGGATTCATTAGTCTTCTATGAATTTTAAAATAGTTATACACGAAAATAGCTTTATATTTTCTAATTTCATTTTATTAAATGAGAGTTACAAAAGATATTATCTTTAAAGATGCTCTTAATTATATTGAGAAATGTAACGCAAGTTTGGATTTTAAAATTATTTCATTTTATATGATATAAAATTTGAATCATAGCTACGCGCACTTCATTTCTAATATCAATAGTTTGTATTTATGATTCATTGAGTCCAACAGAAACTTCTCGTTAGTAGTTTAGTAAACAGGTCTTAGTTATGATTATTTAGTTTTAGTGTTAATTTTGGTTTACATTAAATTATTTTCTTATCAATTTAAATATCAAGTCAAGTTTGAATTATTATAATTTTTGTAATTTAAATGAATTGAAAGACTTTTAAAAATAAATTCTGCACAAATTTGAGATTTTTGAATAAAAAAAAGCTAAACTCATGCAAAGTTAGCAAAACCAATGTCATGTCACTAGTGATGAATGGCAGTCATGTCCGATCGAATAAAGGGATTACTGCTTACTATCAATGGCAATGCGCTCGAGTGACCTGTTCTGCAATTGGGACCATAAAAGTAATTGAATAAATATATGTGCAGTAAATAAAAGATTTGTGACAAACTATGGGCTGCAGTCATTTCATATTTAAATAATGTTTGATGCATACAAACCAGCTTTAGGTTATAATTTTGTTTTTTATACTTACCTCAATACTATTCAATAGAATCAAATTAAATCTATCGCTAATATAATTATCACTTTTATAATTAATATGTATGAGAATTCAGTGGCAAAAGAGTTTCAGTTTTATAATACGTTATAACTATATTTTGAGGAAAAGTAATAAAATAAATTGTCTGACTATATGTGCATTAAATAAGTCTTAAAATAGTTTAATACCAATATAAAAGAATGATTTCATGACAAGTCAATAATAACTATAACAGGACTTAAGTTTTGTAAAATATTTCAGATTAATTAAAAATAAAATCACATCATTTGCTCTAAATTTGCGGTATAATTGCCCTTATTTTGGGTGGAGTTATGCAGATATTACTGCAGATATAAGCTTTCATTTTCTTTTTTTTAACACAGACTGCAATTATAAAACCTCTTTTATTCTTATTAAATATTTCAGTCCTGTTTTATATAACGATTTTGAAAAACACTTCTTTCATATTTCAACAGCAAGTGTTAGCATTTGAAGAGAATCAGACAATACTTTTCTCCTTTCAGCCCTATTTTGGGTTAAGAGGTCGTGAAAGCATCTCATCTCACTCTTTACCACTTAAAGGCAATAAAAGCTTATTGGAAATTAAGAGATATTTGGCCGCTCCTCACCTTTATTATATTTAGGAATTTTAAAAGGAAATTAACTAAAATAGCGCTTCGAGAAAACTTTTCGAGTGCCTCTAAACAATTAACTTTTTCAGTTTTTACGGTCAAGAAAAAAATCTGATATCAAATATAAATATAAAAGTAAAAAAACTTACTTTTAACTGCTTTTTATGCATTAAAATTTCAAATATGATTTATTAAATGATAAGTAACTTAAAACGAAGGTTAAAATTATTTGAATAACTTTAATTTTAAGAAACTTGAGAATTAATTTTTTTTGTTCATGAGGAGAATACAAACTATATTCAATACTTTAAGTGCTCAATAAACGTATTTAGTTATGTATAGACGTTATTATTTTGATATAATAAATGTACTTTTTATGAGTACACCTCGACTTACAAATTTCAACACTTACAGACTGTATTACCTCAACTCAATTAAACATTGGAAAAATAATACACTAACTGTTGAGCTTTTGTAAAAGTTTTATGTTATTTTGCTGTTATTTGTTTTATGTTTGTGTAACACTTATTGTGGACTTAAAAAAAAGTTGAAAACACACTGTGATATTTTCAATGACTAAAGAATTGGCTCATTGTTAAACTTCATTAATATTTAGATTGATGTTCCGTTCCTTAAAATCCATCTCATCGCTGGACTTTTCGTGATTTGCCATATCTTTAATTCCTGAGCTGTATGTTCATTGAAAATTTAAAATACCTGATTTATGGGCTAAATATGCATATCAGGGATATTAAAACAGGGTTTATGGCAGTTGAGGTTGCGTTATGTGAGTTGAGATGATGTAAGTCGGGATTCTACGAGTGTGAATGTGTTTCTACATTTTATAATACAGTCGCACTCATAGACTTGATGTGAGAAGAAATGTATAAAATTAATTTGATATCAAAAATTTTAAAGTTAATTGTATGTAATGAAAGACAAGTAATACAATCTAAAAACTAGTAATCTTTTGAACATTTAATTATAATTAACTTATGCTTAACTTGCAACTCCTTTCAACTCTGTAACTCTCGAGAAAGCCCTAAACAATGTCCAACTGAGGGCAACATAAGGCTCTTGTAATTATGAATTCGCTCTCATTATTTGATTGCAGCGATTAACACATCGTTTGACACACTTTTATATTAAAGGCTATTCTTCAATAATCTCATAAATGTTTTTTCATATTGAGAATGAAGATGTGATTCAACTCTACTCTTATTTCGTGAAATCTGATATAACTTTTATCTGTAGTAATAATTTTTTTCTTCTGAAGAATAAGTTGATCAGAACACGAATCAGTTTTGATGCAAATGAAGATGAATATCAATTTTTTGAGAATAATAACAGTTATACAGTAATAATAATATTTTTCAAATTTTTTAGTTTTTGAATACGAAGGCGTTTTCCCAACACTTTTGTTATTTATTGTATTGTTTGAACAAAACGTTTACACTTTTCTCTTTTTTGTAACCTGCTCAGCAAAAGTGTGATGTTTTTACGATAGCAGAAAACTGTGTTAATAATAATTACCAATGATGTGCTTCAAATACTATGAAAATTAGTTTTATAACAGACAACTATAGAAAAATTAGTAAATCAATAATCTGTTAGTTGTTAATTAAACTCAATATCTTAAAAACATTTAAATCAACTTCTGATGACTTCAAATCAGAGATGCCCAAGGTATGAAGCTCCAGGGGGTGGGGTACCATTTAAAAAAAAATTTTACCTTGGTCCCCCCTTCCAAGGTAATAATCCAAAAATCCATGGTAGGGGGTCTATAACTCAAAGGGGGGACCAAGGTAAAATTTCGGACCTTAGGGGGGGTTATACCCCTCCACCCACCCTTTGGGCATCACTGCTTCAAATTAAGTTTACTTTGATATAATTATATAAGTCTCAATATTTTGAGTACTCGTGTTATTTTAAAACTTTAAAAAATCAGATTTAGACTTAAAAAATTTTGCATTATATTCAAAATGAGAACTTAAATGAACTAAAATTTGTTTAAAAGTCAATATTTGAAGATTTAATCTGATTTTTCAGTTAACTTAAACTTTTGATTATACATGAAATTTAGTAAATTATGTTGAATAATAAAAATGATTATCCTTAAATTTTTTTGTACATATAGTAAACTTAAGTTTACTCATGAAATTATAAAACTCTGTCATTGATTCATATTTATGTCGTAAATATTCTTAAGTAAAGGTTTAGTTTTAAAAAATGTAAGTAATGAAAGTAAATTATTGTTTAATATGAATCATAAAGAAAGTAAAACCAAGTAATGTGTTCACTCACACCTACATTAAAAAATATATAACAATAATTCATATGAATATTAACTTTTTAAAATTAGAACAAAGACACTATTGTTTAAATAATTTATACAACTCAGCAATAAATGGGATTCTATTTACTAAACCAGTGACTAACAAATTATTTATTAGCATTGAATAAACATACAGTATGTGTAAGAAGATGTGCTTTGATTTTACATAAGAGTGAGTTCACATATACCTCTCGTTGTGGGTGATATGGATTGCACGTCAAAATTATTTTAATTTTTCAATCATGTGAAATGGGATCACATGGATATCTAACTCTGTTTTATATATGTGAGAATTAATTACTTTTATGATTTATTTTTGTTTTGTTCTCACTTTAATGCTTGCCTGAACAGTAAATGCTTTATTCAATAAATGATTCAATATTTCTTAGGTTTATATTAAAATAGAATGCAAGCTATGGGGGGTTCAAAAAACATATCATTCAAAAGGCAGAAATTTCATTTTAAACACATTAATAAAACAATTTAAATTAATTTTATATATTTGTACAGAAAAAAGGTTTTTAAAAATATCCTTTTTTATTGAATTTATAAAGTAATGACAACTTAATGCTTTTTAAAATTTAAATTTGAAAAACATTTGTAATCATGAAGGCTTTGATAAGTTAAGTGTCAATAAAATAATGATTATCTGTAGTTATAAATAATAAGTTTATTTTTGTAATTTAAATAAAAGATAAAATCAAAAAATTATAAAATCTTTAAACGAAAGTTTAAAAGAATGACAAATAAATTGGATTTTAGGAACAAATAAAAGTCTAAAATTTTATATTCTTATATTTAAGATAAAAATTCTTAATGGATTTATAACTATGAAAGTCTATTGTGATTTCCTGAAAATTGACTTTTTTGAAAGTTAAACTGCGCTTATTATGAATTATGTGAGGCATAAAGTGTACGGCATATAACTTATAAAAACTTTTGTATTCAAAAGTAAAGTAATCATTTTCATAACAATGACATTAATGAAATATTCAAAGTTATGTATCATTCAGGAAGCCTTTACACTGTGGGGCAAATAAATATAATGTAGTTTTTATGTCTCTAGTGTTACAGTTATTGAGAAGCATTGTATTGTCAGCTTTTTTAGACGAACAGTCAACCGAATAACTGTTATTATACTTTGGCCATTAACCGGAACTTCAATTTGACCTCAGGTACTAAAAGACACATTTAGCGACTCCGTTAATGTCAAATATGATGGAAGGCCTTATTTAAGATAAAACAAACTCTTGAAAATAGTGATCTTATTTTAAAAATGAATCGTATGAACATTTTTTTACTCCAAAATTTTTTTAATTTCCACTTTGAAGAGTTACATGTTTAGCCTCTAAATACTTGAGCCCAATAATTCTGAAGACAAATCCATAAATAGAAAGCGATTTGACATAAAATAAAACAAACTATTCAGTAAATATAAAAAATGTCTTTTGATATGATTTGAGAAATATAAATACAACTCTTATCTGTTTAATATTTAATATAAGTATTGAAATTTATTTATAAAAAGAATAAAAAAATACTTCGAGTCCATTGAATTCACTGAACTATGAATATTAGTACAGGTATCAGACCTTTTATTCTGACATAATGTGTGAGATTAAGATATTGGTCTGACAACTAAATAATTAAGCTTTCAAAAGATAGACTCTAAATTCTAATTAAAGGTAATAATTGCTATTCATGACATCCTTAAAACATAAATCAGAGCTTAGATTTTTAAAATTAGTTTATAATAAATAGTATATTAAAGGAGAAAATATATTTTTGAAAAATTCAAGACAAATTCAAATTATAATACAGTAATACCTCGATATAATGAACCTCTTTATAGTAAATCCTCGATATGATGAAAGCAAATGCAGGAAGCATTCATTCACTTACAACTAATACTTTTTATAGTGAAACCTCGATATATGTATATAAGAGTCTGATTCCCAGCAATTCACTAAATCAGGCGATTACTGTTAGTTTCATTTTGGCACAAAAGTAGTCTTATGCCTCACTTTAGATTTTAATAATGATTTTCTCGGGGTTTAATTGTTATGATTTATTTGTTTTTGAAATGTTCTCAAAAATGAACAGGTTATGAATCTATATTTAATGTGAACATAAATCATGTGTTAAGGAAGAGCTACTGATATAACAACATAATGGTTCGATTTAAAAAAGAAGAGGTATTTATACTGGTGAAGCGCCCCTTTCCTAACTCGGATCTGACCTAATAATCAAAGATTCACTTAACTAGAGCTGAGTTATGTTGGGCTCAGTCATCTTATAGACAAACCAAATAACTTCCTTTGAGGCGTTGCACTTAAGGCTAACTTTTTATTATTATTATTAATGAACTGTTAAAAATAGTTTCAAATCCTTTATCAGTTATCTTCAAATTTGAAATTAAAATCCTTGAATTGAAGCAAAAAACTTGAAAAACATCAATGTCTGACTAAAATCTAATTTATATATTTTGAGAAAATGCATGAGTACTTGCAGTATAATAGCAATAAAGTTAGTAAAAGTAATAATGACATGAAATGAAGATATTTTTTGCACGTATCTGATTATACAGTAATTGAACATCAATCATGTCTTATTTTGCTTTTTAATCATATTCTTCATCAAATGAAAAGATAATTGAAAGTGTTTTATAATTATAATAAATAAAAAAAACAACATAAATGTTAGTGTGTCACTAATAAATAGCTTAATATATAAAAATATATAAAAAACTAAGTTCTAATGTTTTAATAAAGTATAGTATCAGTACTCGTAAGATGTTTGGTATTGACAGTAAGGTATAGTTTCGATGTTTTGATAAATTCATTTTTTTCAACAGCCAATCAATTGAAAAGAATTCTGATAAAAATACCGAAAAGGAATGAGCACATGGTTTGCGGCTTTATTAAGAAGATTTGTCAATTTGTTTTAGTCTCCTTTCAATTCCCAAATTTGGGATTCAATATTCATGAATAATAAACTTGGGTTCTAGGCTTCAAAGCACTTAAGATTGATTTATTAAATTAACTCTAAGAGGAAAATGTTTGTATATTTTCATTCCTACTCTTGACTTAATTGTTAAATAAATTTGAGTTCTAACTAATTCTGTGCTAGAAATACATTATTTACAAATAAGTAATAATTCATACATTAAATATAAACTAAATTTGATAACAAAACAATATAATAATAAAATTAAACCATGATTTTAAGATTAAAAGGAGTTTAAGGATTTTCAAAACCAACCGCTTTATAAACATCAAAGTCATAAAATTTGGTTTACACTAGTATTCAATAGAATTTTATTGATTTGTTCTTAATTAAAAAAACGCAAAAACCTCAATAAATTTTAAAATATAGCCTTTAATCTGAAGCCACTGTTCAATTTTTATTCAAACAATCCAATGAATATTGAGGTACCCTTACAGCTGCCTCAATATTAAGCATTAACATAAGAAAGTTTTAGTTATTTTTTAGGTGATTGAACTTTCAATGTGTTCACACATTCTATATAATTATAATATAAATTTAATATAATACTTAATAGGAGAGCTTTAAAAATAACTATAATCTCCCTTTTTATTAAAAAATTATATTTTGAAGCTATTATGAAAGCGAAAGTAAGTATAAAATCATTAAGTTTAATAATAAATATTAATTATGAAAGTGTGGGAATACCTGAACTAAATTATTCAGTTTTTTAAATATGTTATTCTATAAAACTATTGTAGAACACATGCTATATGAAGCATAAATTATTTATTTTTTTAAATTAAGTTTTTGTTGTTCTTGAATATGAGATATGCCTTTACTTATAAATTCTTCAGTTTATTTAAGGACTTATTCAACTGTATTTTCACTATCACTTCAATAAAATACAGGTATTTAGTTTAATGTTAATGAAAACTTACAAATTGAATGTTGAAAGCCTTTAGCACTTCAGACAAACTAAAATAAAAGCAATTAAGTTGTCATTTTAGTACAGTTAAAAATTGTTGCAAACTTTTTACCTAAAACTCTAATAAGAGACAAAAAAATGAGATAAAATAGTACGTTATAATATACAGTACCTAAAGTTCTACAGTATTAAATTAAATGCCTGTATATTAATGAAGCATAAATTGATTCACGTCTTTTTCCCAAAATTTAAAAAATATTCTCTTCCTTGGAATTGAAATATTTATTTCCCAAATAAGAAAAAAATTCTAAATTAACTTTTTTATGTTTCATTGGTTTCCTATTCATGTTTACAATTCAAAAAAACCTCTTTTACACTTTGATTTGATTATTTACAGATAGTATTGTTATTTTTAAAAGTCAATCAAAAGGGTTACCATAAGTCTATTTGTCTTGTAGTATAACTCTAAAAAAACTTTAAAATAGAGTCTCAATGAAACCCCCCTTAAGACTGAATGAATGAATGATAGATTAACAATATATTGAGTTTAAAATTTTTTTATTGAAATCTAACAATGAAAGAGTTTTTAATTTAAAATTTCATCAATTTTTCATTTCCTGAATGTTGAATCAAAATAAAAGCTCATAAATCATAGTTCTATACTAGTTCGGGTTGATCTTAATGCCATCAACCGTTTAATCATACAATTTATTACATAATCTCTATTCTGACCGATTGTTTCGCTCATATTAGTCGTTAAATGCACTTTAATTTCGTCACAAAAAAGCTCAAAAAGATTTATCAAATGTTTTTTTTTTGAATTAAACTGTAATTGAATTTATAAATATGATTTGACGAAAATTATATGTTAACTGAAAATAATTTATAAATTTATATTATGCTTTTGTCATTTACTTAAAATCTGCTTAAAATGAGATGATTTGTCTTTTGGCTACAAATGTAGTAAATCTTAAGTTGAGTTTATTGAATATATCTCATGTTAACTATGAATAAGAAATCCACAAATAATAGTAATTATAGACTTTAAAAAACAACATAATTTGATAATTAATTGATTGAAATAAAATAAAAATTGAATTTGTCAACAGATTGTATCTGTCAATGGTAATAGACTACTACTAAAAGCATATCTAACATTACTAGTAATTAATGTCTATTATGTGGTACCAGAAGACTAAACCCAGATTTGCATACAAAACAATTTTATCTACTATTAAGACCACTAGAAATTAATCTCACCTAAAGATCTAACTCTTATTTCCTACTTGTTATTCATTTTCTGTCAACTGCTAGGAAACTAGTGCTGAGTTAAAGTTTGACACTAAAAGACTACCAACACTTCCGTAATCAAAAGAAAAATTAATTAAATTAATTTTATATATAATGTCAGATTACAAGAGTTTAATGTAAGAGTAATTTGTTATTTGTCATAACATGAATGTTAACGATTAAAAATAAAGCACAAAAATATATTAGTTATATGACTGTTAACTGAATATTATAGTTGAGAGGTTTTAAATTGCGGTCTTAAAGTACCGGTATCTTTAATTTTATTATTCTTTGTGTGTGTGTGTGTGTGTGTGTGTGTGTGTGTGTGTGTGAGCTGTATTCAGCATTTAATTCTAATGAATAATTAAGTGTTTTAAACATGAAAATCGATTAATTAGTTAAGAGTTTTTGAACAGAAGTGAAATAACACAATACAACACTTAATACACAATCCAAATATCAATATTTTCTTGTTATTCGGATTATTAGATGTAAACAAACCTTAACCGTAACTAATGTCACGATTCAATAGAAAACGTGTAAAATAAAAATGTTATCTTTTATTATTATATTCACAAGACTTGTGAACTAATTTTCCATATTATACAGTACTTAATGGTAATACAGTTTATCTACACTGTAACTCATTTAAAATTTATTTAAGTAATCAGTAGAGAATTGCAATATAAAAGACATAGCGGGTCACATTGCGGGTCACATAGCGGGTCACATCATTTTAAATTCCATCAGAAATATTAGATAATTATTATTACTTTTACTAATTTATTTATAATTTAAAAGTATATTGAATTTAAAACTTAAATCTCGCTATATTTCTATTGTTTTTCACATAGAATTGAAAAACTTACTCTCTTTTAACATTGTTTCAATTTTAAATTACTATTATTTAAACTATTTATTAATGATTTTTAAAATTTTATTAAAAAGGCTTTGTTTTGAATAACCTATATTATTAATGTACATCAAAAGCATGCACTATGTGTTTATAGTTGATTTGTGAGGTTCTCTTACAGTTTTCTTACTTTTCTGATCAGATTTAACAAAAAATAAAAGATCAATTGCAAAATATATTGATTTTTAACAATATAATTAAATGGGATTCTATTATATTGTTCTGATCTATCACTTGTTTAAATCAATTAAAATATAATTTAAGAAAACAATGAGTCAGACCTCTGATTCTTAAAATATACAGATATATAGAGTAATGCTATAAATATCCTGATTGTGAAAACCAAACAGCTATTGTTATGTGACTCTATTGTAAAGTCAATGATTAATAAGTTATCAAATAATATCTTGTACTGTATTAAAAAAAGATCAATTTTGGAGTTAAGAAATGATTGATACACTTTTTTTTCCTAATTTCATGGCCAGTATGTGAATAAGTTTTTTGTCTTATCTCAAAATAATTTCACGACTATTCAAACACTAAAATTTCTTCATTTTCAAAAACACAATTATTATAATTAGTTTCAATTCATATAATGTCTTAAATCTTGTGTATAAAGCTTTTCAAAAGGTCTCTATCGGTGTCCGTAAAAGTCTGTAAACAGTTTAATGATATTTAAATTGAGAGCTTTTCTCTTTAGATTATATACTTTTTTATTACTCATATTCTTCAAGCATTAAATATAAAAAATAAAAAATAAAAACAATTTACTTAATAATAACTATTAAATTGCAGCACAAATGTATATAAACTCCACAAATTGATTCCCACTTAATTCAATCTTAATTTATACAAATTTGAATATAAAGGTTGTTTTGAAACACAAATGCAAAAAAGGTATTTAATTGCTTGAAAGAGGCGATGTAATCATGAAGAAGTAACACTGGCATCAGATTTTTTCTATTATTTTGCTCAGATATAACAGGTTTGTAATGTATTAGTGACCTACTAAGAGAAGGGCTGATATTTTCGTGATTTTCACAACTGTTGATAACCTTGGAAAAGATAAAACTACTCAATCCTTCACTCAAAATTTCTAATATTGTTCATTATTTGTTATTTAATCCCTACTCTACTATAAAGGTATTTCCAGAGTCACCATTTCTAATGCGTTGACCGAATAGCCTCCTTTCCTTTCCTACGATTCCTATGTCCACAATTATAGTCAAAATACTATGTGGTATATTATTACGATTTCATTAAAGTTTTTCAAATTTTTATACTCGTATAACAAGATTGCAATTTTTTTATCCTAATTCAGAGCAAAATTTAATAAAATTTCAGTAAAAATGGGAACTTCTTTTTTTTTAATTGAAAGCAGGAAAAGTAATTTCACTGAGAAAAATGAGTTAAACCATGCCATCGGCTGTTCAGGTGTGAAATTCTTGATCATCAGTATCAGAATTCAGTTCAGAATGGGTTAAAATATTTATGGAAACAGAAAAGATTAATCGCTTCATTATAAATACAAGAAAAGTATATTAGTTTCATTGAAACAATGAGTTAACATCTCATTACAGTACATTAGCTAAATAGCTATGGTTTTAATAAAATTCAATTATTTTACTAAACGATGAGACTTTGAATAACAACAAATAAAATAGCTTTGATAACAGAAAATCAGGGCACAAACAATTAAATAATTATTTGTTTATCTTTGGTATATTTTGATTTTTTGCTATTATTTTTCAATATTAATTTCCCATTAATAGTGATAGACTTTTGTGCGCTGTAAGCTTCACTGCTCTTGAAGCTAAATTTCACGGATTTATGAGCTTTGAAGCTCGAGCTTTAAACTCAATCAAAAGTGAAAAGCTCTGCTCAAGAATTTAAGCTTTAATGCAATTCAATAAACAGATCTCAAATAATTAAAACATAAAAAAATAAATATTGATTTTTCTATTTTTCTGGTTTAAAAAGTACTGAATTGTTGAAAAATATTTAAATTACTTTTTATCGTATATATGGTAAATAATGCTGTATGAACATTATTATATTCACAACTCAGAAGCGCAGCTCATGTTCTTCGAAAGTCTTGTAGGCGCTTGAGCTTGATGCTCAGGTTTTGAGCCGTTGACTACATATAGTACATATAGTTTAACTTCAAAGCTCAAAATCATTTTTTGTAACTTGTTTTGTCCTTATGTTAAATGCATTTTCACATATGATTCCTCACCAATTCATTAGCAAAAAGTTTTTATACCTTATTTTGGAAATATTTATAGTTACAAAACTGTTTGAATGCTTGACACACATGTAGTTAACTAACAATGAGTGATGACAAGCAATCTTCCCACTGAAGAAAATGTGGTCAAAACAAAAATAGGATATTGTAGTTTATGTTCTTTTTCATTGTCCCTGAAAATAAAATTTAGAGATCTTATCAAAAGCAATGCAAAAAACAAAGTCTTGTTCATAAGAATTACAGCAAAACATGAAGTGATTTCCTGCCTCACCCAATAATAAATAACAACTCTTTTATCACTTCTGTTATCTTCAAAATAGCAAAATTCAAAAAATCTCCAAACATGTACTGAATTTATGAAATATCAATTCCTAATTATTACTATTTCAAGAGTTCAATTATTGCTTAAAACCATTGATTAAATTTAATTATAGACTAAAAACAACATTTCGTTTTGTTATTTAATGTCAACTGATTTTAATTCATTTGATTTTTGCAGAAAATTCTTTGTAATAATGACTGTAATTTTATTTTCGATAATTACTGAACAGAAAATATGAAATGATTGCAACTCATTGAAAGATACTTTTTTAATAATTATGTTCAGCGATTTCTTACTCTATATTCAATAATATTAGTCTGTATTATGAGTGCTTACCCTTAAGACAAATTATTGTTGATCTATTGTAATGCCAGCCTTGAGATAATTCTAGATTTCATAAGAGTTTTGCTATACCGTGACTTTGGATTGAGAGAAGAATTGCAATACACAGGTTCTATATCTAAATATTACATAAATTTCATCCAACATGAAGTTTATTGTTAAGGTTAAACCAATTAAAACTATGATAATTCATTTTATTTATTCATATTTTGAGCAGAAAGACAATTAAAAATTATATTTTCAAGAATTCAGTATAATTAAGATATTCAAAAGAGTTTAATTACGTTACAAACATTAGTTAACCTAAAAATTGAATAACAATAGGTTTAACAAACTTCCCATTTGAATAAGGGATAACTTTGAGGAATGGAATAAAAAAATTATAGTAAACCCTATATTATAAATTATTTTCTTTAGCTGTAAATCATACAAAATATACCTTAAAAGCGTCTTATAATGGAAACTATTAAACTGGTCCAAGGACTAGCTTCAAGGCATTGAACATTTAACTATATAAAACCGCCCCACGTTTTTGTTGAACTTTATTTTTTATATTTAAAACTGTACGCATTCTTTTAGTGTTCATATTGGATGCATCACTAGAACCAATATAAGAACCATTATAACAAGTAATAACTTTAGAGTACTTTATTTGGATTTATTGTTTCCCATTCTAACAACTTTTCACTTTCAATAAACATTTATTATAACACGCTGTTTGACGTATTTTTAAAACATTATAAAAAATTTAGCTTCTCTGACATGATGTCTGAATAACTCAATAAAGATTACGAGAATGTTAACACTATGCTAACTAAACAAACAAAATTTATGTAATTTTGACAGAAAATAATGTTCAATCAAAATTAATTTTTTTATTCCAATAAGTTATTCAGTTATTTCCTAAGAATTGGAAATTTTAAGATAATTTTATTATACTTTTTATTAAATTTTATCCTTTAGGCCAAATATCTTATTTATTATTCTTGTAAATAATTCTTATCATTAGATTTTTAGTTAAATGTTAAGATTTTTCCATAAGAGGAAATAAAAATATTATTAGAAAAATCATTTTTTATAAATATTGCAAAACAAAATATTTTTCATCGCTGACATTTAAAAAATTGAGCTTAAAATGAGAAAATCAATTAAATAATGGATAAAAAGGTGAAAAAATTGCACTCCTGTTAAGGGGGAGGCACTCATCGATAATATACATATAATTATCTTATAAATTGTCTTTATTTGTTGAACTAATTGTTAATATTTATCACAAGTAGAGATTTTGAGTCAAACACTACTGATTTACAATATTTTTTGAGGCTGATTATCAACTAAAAACACACTGAAATTAGAAGAACCCCAGAGCGTAAACTTGATAATCTAGATCTACAATCTCATGAATTAATTAAAATATATCTATTGAGCAATTTGTTACACCAGCTTTATTGGGTGCGAACATTGCTCTATAATAGTAATAAGAATTTATTGAACTTTATCTTCAGAGTTGTATTATTTTTACCAAATTAAATATGATTTATTCAGATTTTACTTCAAATTCAAATATTATAAATGATTTTAAGTCTAAAAATTGAATCCAACACCCAATGAAAATATGTGTGAGGATGAGGACAGAGGATTCACTCCATGACTTCGTCTGAAGGTTTCTTTTTCCTATTAATTTTCTTTTTTTAAATTTTATATAATAACCAAACATTCAATAAGGAAAGAATACATTCATAGAGCTTTACACTTTTGATATGAGGCCATCTTCTTATTAATAGATTATTCAATTGATTTATTAAAACGTGTGCTCTCATGAATACCATACAAAGGAATTCAATTTTATTCACTTTTCCTATTTTCTAAGGAATTATTTATTACAAAAATCAAAAGTTTCTTTTGAAAAATCACAAAACACTCTATAAACAGACACATTTATTGATATATCTTTGAGAAACGTAAGAAGTACTCAATCGAATTTCAGTTATAACTTAATTTTGTAAAAAACGTGATTTGGAATCATTGCCTTAACTTATAATTAAGTTAAAAACAAACCAAAGATTTTAATGAAAAACATTAATCGCTATTTAAATAAAGCGGAAACTCATCATTTTATTGTATAATTCTGTTCATGTTTTCTCTAATTTTAATACTTTTCATGAATATGAAAATTTCGTAAATTGAATAAATATCAGGATTAACATAAAGTATAAAGTCTATCAACTTTTAAATAAACTAAATTAGGATATAAAAAATGTGTTTGTACCACATTTCTCAATATACAAGTAATTTTGCTTAATTTAAGTAAATATAGGTATAAATAAATATTTAAACAAACATTACTCGTAAAGTGTTAGTTAAATAAAATTAAAAAGTAATTAAAAATTTTCTTTTTAAGTTATTCTTGAATATAGAGTAGTGTAAAACTTTTATAAATAAAAGTTTAAAATAAATACAAAAATAATAAAAGAGATGAAATCAGGAACTATTTTACTCTTAAGACTGAATACGCATAACTGTATAACAATTAACACAATATATTATTGTTGAATGTTTGGCAAAAATTTAATATATGAATAATTTTATTAAGTTCTTAAGTTCTACTAAATTGATAGAAAGACAAGGAAAAGAAAAGAATAATGAAAAGAATTGACAAGATTGTTGTCGAGCGCACTACAATAGGCCTTTTCATTGTCGACTTTTCCTTGATTTTTTAGATCAACCAACCGGTAGTCATAAATTTCATATATTTTCATGCCATTCATCATAGTAATCATTTGATAAACTATTATTTCGCATAAATACTGTCAGATTTATTATGTTTTTTATGAAAATGGCTTAAACTAAAAAAGTTAATATAAATTATTTGTATAAACCAACTGTATCGATAGCTTTATTGATGTGATTGGATACGAGTTTTTAATAATCACATCGATTGGTAGTATGGCTAAAAAATGGAAATGTTGTAATATTAATGTGATAAAAAATAAATTTCAGTATGAAGTTTCTCACATTAATATTAAAATAAAAATATGAAATTCTAATTTTTGAATAGACTTAGTATTTAATAACATTCTTATATAAATGGCTTTAATTCGCATATATTTGAAATTTAATCTTTAAAATTATAATTTAATGACCGCTTTGATCATATCCTTAAATGCAACTAAGCTTAAGTCATGAATTTTACCACATTTATACTTCACTGAGAATCGCTTCGAATCTCACAAAAAACTCGAAATTTGGTCAATATATTCGTTGAATATCTGTATATTGTAAATAAATTATAGGAAATACTTCCCGGCGCTCTCTTTATTTCCCTAAATCAATAGCACAGATGAATGAAGATTAGGTTTCTTCGGATGACTTACTTTGCGTTAAATATGGTTTAATGCTTATCAATGATTAATTATGAACAACGGCTCTGGGGGTTGTTGAGCCTGTGTCTATCATTATCAATGAGATTAATGCGATGCATAGAATCCCATGTACTGGTAAAATAACTTAATAGAAAATAATACTCATTTTGCACTTTTGTTGTGAGAACCATTTGGAAAGTATTAGTGTATTTCATTGTTTGGGTTTTCTTTATGTGGAAAACTTTAACTAATATTCGCATATCAACCAGTTTAGGAGCTATTTGTGAATTGAGTGATGTTGAGTGTAAAGCCTAGTAAACCGAAAAAATAATAACCAAAAATAATAAAGTGTTTACTAATAAAAAGCCTCTTAAAAAGGTTTCTATTTTTGAGATAAGAAGTGTCTTTATATTTTCAGATTCTTTAGATTCTCAACAATAGCGACCTATTTTTCACAACAATTGATAGCCTTATCGGAAAACCGATGGCTTTCCAACATATTTAACTCGAAATAAGGAAATAATCTTTCATTTAGAATGAATAACATCAAGACATTTCTGTGACTTCATTCTTACTTAAGAGTTAAGTCTATTTATATTTTGATTCATGACTATATAGCACTAAATAAGGTATTGCACTCATTAATATGAGCTTTCATGATGGTAGCCCTTTCTCTTTACATCTTTTTTACTTCCTATTAACCAATAAATCACTTTAAGTAATTATCAGTTCAGTGTTTTCTCATTTAACTCACTTTAAGTGTCTATTTTCAAGAATTGTTTATTATAATGCATATTAAATATTATAAAAAGTGGCTTTTAGTGTCGTTAAACTGTAAATTACTTTGTATATAAACTAAATTGAATGGAAGCTCTCATTCAAAATTTGATGAGCTTTTCATGTTCTACGATTTGATAAGTCTTTTTATTGTTGGTGAATGAAATCAATTACAATCGACTTAATAAACATATAATTATAATAATATAATAATTTGTTGAGTAGTTCCGCCACTTGTGTAATAAGTCAATACTGTTCCATAACTCGCTTCAGGCAATTGCGGTATTTTAAGTGTTTAAGTATTTCTGGTTTCAATGTATATCTATTTGAGTAAAAAACGTCGAGACTCTAGTTTATGTTTAGGAGGCCAGTAGTGGATGGATATGACGCTCAATAACTTTCGAGGTCATTATACCATAACAACAAATTTTGAAAAAGTTACTGCGTTAAAGACATCTTTTTCTTATTAATCCAAAAGGTATTAAATACTTTGATACTTTTCCATTGGCTCGAATTTGTTTCACAGAATCATTTTGTATTAAAAACTTTCTATAAGCTCAAAAAAGTTAGGGCTAAACATAAGATATTACAAAACTTACAATTTATTATTTCAAAGTTCAGAATTTTTCTTTTACTAAATTAGAAAACTCTTCAATGAAAAAAATCGCAAATAATTTAATGAATTAAAAGCTTATAACGCATTTGAATTTCTATGAAACAGACAACTCAACTAAACTAAAACATCAAACTTATAAACTTTATTGAGCAAACAGAAAATATATTCTATTTATTTATAATTTATAATTGATTAAAAATTTTTCTACTTTTTAAGTTCTAAAGCTCGCTCTCTCCTAACTCAGGCCTAACAAACTGATGCTATTAATTGGTGATCTATTATGTTCACATCTTCTAATTTAAAAATTGTGTAACAAACTTAAATCTGAAACACTAACAAAACACAAAGTAAACTTATAAAATTAAATTTGAAATTTCATATCAATAAATATTTTGTGTTTTTGCTGGAATTTTAAGTTTTATTCATTAATTTGATAAAAGTATTGCTTTAAAACGCGATTTTCAACTAAACGAAGAGACACCGAATAACATTCAACATCTATAAAAGTAATAACTTTTAAAAATAAATTAATGTTATGGTATGCGCACGTTTCTAGAATTAATAGCAATTCATTATCGGTAATGTTCATTCATAGCTACAGTTTAACAACTTTTAGCTGATTGCGATCTAACTTTATTTTTCATTAACTTATTTTAGAACTAAATTTAAGTACAGATATAAAACTAATTTTAAAACATCAAATCAAAAACTAGAGGAAAAAAGTGCAGAAAAATTACTTTCTTCGCAATAATGTTTTGTCATATTGAACCCAAGTTTTAGTTTTAAAACAATTAAAATTTAATTCTTATTGAAAGCAAATGTATGGTTATATCAAACCGATAACACAATTGTGTCAAATCTCATTTTTACAATCTTTTAATTTCATTAATAAAAGGAATGCATTTACGTTTGCATTAAGTGAATCACATAATTGATTGATTAAAAAATAGATTTCAAGAACAAACAACACTAATTCTACTGCAAATATAAGTTAACATTAAAAGTTTGATTGAGAACTTTGATCCATTATTTTAGTGCAAACACGCATTACTTGTGATATGCAAATGTAGAGTATGTCAATGTAAGGTAAAAAATGCGATTCAACTTAATATCCTTTAGATATTGAGATCGATCAAAAGCCTTTTTATGCAAAAGCAATGAATTTTTTATTATCGAATAATACTAGTGATAGATCGAAATGATAACAATTGATGGAATGATAGTATTGTCTATTCATGAGATTATATGATAAATATTTGATTTTCACTTTTATCGTTAAATTCATAATGAGTTGAGCTGACAATACATGAAAATGTGAAAAAATATTATTTTTCCTAACATTAGTGTAGAAAACTAAAGAATGGTTTCCCTTTCATTTAATTTATTTGAAATATAATAAACTATTATTATTACTGAGACCAAGATTTTGTAGAAATTATAGAAATTATTCATGTTTTAAAAATATATGTTCCTTAATAGTAGAAAAATAACAATAAATATTTTCTGTCTCATAAATCTCTCGTTTCAACGAAGATCTGGAGAAAAGTTAATAATTTATTTGTAGCAATGCTGAGATCAGATGAAATATGTCGCAAAAATACATTAATTATACGGCACTGTCTGTGCATATGTACTAAAAAAGAAAACATGAATTGAATGAATTATATCTTATTTATAAAGACTGAGCTTTTATTTATTTCGATTGGAAATAACATTCAGTGCTCAACGACCTAAATATTAGTAAAGTTATTATAATTTATTATTTAATGCTCAAAATATTGAGAGATTGTTCTGTTTGTCTATTATGCTGTCATATTGTCATTAAGCAGAATATTTGAGGATTCAATGAATTTAGATTTATAGTTTGGTGCTTTACTACACCCAACACCAAAATGGATTATAAGAGAGTTCAGCCTAAATGTCAAATATGGGTTCGGTTGCATTCCTTTACTATTACAGTACTTTGAAAGTAGTGTTTAATATAGTGTTAAATCTTAAGAAAATTTATTTCAAATTAATTGAGTGTAAGCTTTCATTTGTAATATAATTCACATAATAAGCTTTGATTGAAGTTATTTGTATTTATTAATCGCAAATGAGACTAAATCACAAAAATATTAGTATAAGAGGAAAAACTTTATAAGCTTTTGGAAATTGCTTTCCTAATAAGGAATAACTCATATTCAATTATTTAGTGATTAGAAGGTATTTAATTTCTCTAATCTATTAATTACATAAAAAATAAAAGTTTTTTAATTAAAAAATAACTTTCATTAAACAGCATTTCATACTAAAGTTACACTTTGTTATGCAAATAGTAATGGTAATGAAACACGATATCCTTCGTAGAATCGAAAAATAAAATTAGTTGTGAAATGCAAATAATGGTTTAACTAATATGATGATAGATTGGATTCTGGGTCAGTAATTGTAGAATACAAAAGAAGAACATTATAAGGAATATATGCTAACAGATGATTATTAGTAAGTTTACTAAACTTTTCAGCAGTTTGTTTAGCAATTCAGGTTGAATCTAATAAGTTGTAAACATTACATAACTTTGTTTTATTATTTTTAAAATTAATTATTTTTTTTTGTTTCAAACAAATTCGCAAAAAATTGATTACAATCATGAACCTTACAATACTATTCAATTCTTCGGTTTTTAAATGAGAGATAATTTTTCAGTTAAGTTTGTGCCCGATTAGAGACTCTTGAAATATTGGATATTTATAGTTAGTTTATGGAATTTTACAAATCTTCAGCAATTGATAGAAATTATTATTTCATTATTGTCTGAGTGTTGTAAATATCTATTACCGGTAGTAAATAGGCGTTGGAACTGAATTTCATATAGATTTTAAAGATATTCACATAGAATTAAAACATGGAATCGAAAAATGAAAATGTAGTACAATAATTTTTAAAAATAAACAAAAAAAAGTAAAATCGATTATTAATTATCAAACATTAAATTTGATTAATATAAAGCCCATAAAAAATAAAATTTCTAAAGAAACTTTCTATAAATTTTAAAACTCACATCGATACCCGCGGCTCATAACTGTTATTTTATAGACTGAATAGGAAAAAGATTGTGTAACATTTTTATATATTACACTAACAATTATAAAGTATTATATTATTTATAACTCGAGAAATCATTAAGTTTTATACTTTGTAATAATTTCTTGTTTAATATAAGTTAATAAATCATAAAACAATTTATTAAGAAAACTATGCGCACAATGAACTTTCCTAATGGTGTTTACTTGTCTCATATTATTGTCAATCGAGGTCCCGATAATAATTACAATTATTGTGATAATAAGATATCTATATTTAGTCAACGATAATGATTAATATTTATTCCTTAACGGTGAGTCAAATTAGTAATTAATAACCATAAATAGTTAAATTTTACTGTAAAAGCTTACTCTTTTAAGATATAGAAAACGAATGCCCTAAATATTTAGGAAAACAATAATTTTCATTCAAATATGGGCTAAAACTTTAATTCAAAGTTAAAGGCATTGTCAAAAAGTGATTTATAGGTTTATTATAATTCATGTAATAATAAGCATAGCTTTGGCGACAACAATACAATTATTTGCTGTTAAATTCATGCATTATTCTGATAATAATTATTTCATAGATTTTGGAAAATTCATGTAAAAGTATTGGTTATGCCCTTGAGTTAGTTTTAAACAATATTTACAAAAAGATTACAGACTAACAAATGATGGCACAAAATAAGGCAACGAATAAATAATTCAAAGAAAGACTTAATTAAATAATTTTAAGAATTGCATTAAAATATTTTTATTGAGAAAATTACATATATTTAATAAATTCCACTTTATACTAATGGGGTTTACAATAATGGTTTCGATTTTTGAATTTTATGTTCTTGAAACAGAACGTATTTGTATTGTTAGGCGTTTAACTGTTTAAAATTTTTGAATGTTAAACAGATTTTTCAAGTTCAGTATTTTTTATGATACACCTACTCATGAAGATTCTGTTTCAGAAACAGTGTTTCTTTTAAATTGGAAATCATTTTATTACTATAAGGTTTGAATTTTAATCAATGGATTGATAGCGTGAGCGCAATGATAAAGATTTACGCTTACTGTTCGCGAAGATATATGTAAATCATTTTTCGTACTGTTTTAATTTGGATTTTCAATGTTATAGGCATATAAACACTAAAATTAGTAGTTTTTCACAGAGTTTTTCATTACAATATTTGATTAAAATCTTATTATGGATAATATTTATTCCAATGGCTTTATTTTTTATCCAATTGGGAAATAAGTTTAAGGCATAGCATTAATTTATAGCCGATTTAATATTCAACTGATGAATTTTCGATTAATATGCCCTAAATAGGTAAAGAGGAGTGATAGGCAACTGGAGGGCCTATCACTCATTAAATCTGGCCTTTCAAGGGATTGAGAATATAATGAACTAACATTTTTATATTAAAAATATAAATTTTTTAATATATGTGCCTCTATTGAGATTAGCTTTATTTAAATGAATAGCTCTGAAATGTTATTTTAATTGATTGATTGTAATTTAGGCTTCTATTTTCCTCAAAATCATTGTTCAAATGAAGCTCAAAAATACTTATTTTAAGAAACATAAAGTTTTCTCAAATTTCCTCACTTTCACTCTATTTCTAAGCATAAAACAAATAAAAGCAATTCAAGTATTAATATAAGAATGAAAAGAGTTCACTACCATTTCAGGCAATAGTAATTCTGTGCGTGATTCACAACAATTAACCATAAGTTATGCACTAAAGCCTTATTTTGTTGTAAATTATTTTCTTTTGGGCCCACAATAGAAGATGAATTAAACTCATATTATACTATAATTTCCTTATGATAAATAGCAATAAATGGTAAGGTTGTGAACTTTATGAGCACCTGTCATGTTTCATGTTTCTTACGAATTATAAAACTTTAGGCTAGACTTTAGTTTCTCTAATATTTCAATTCAATATTAATTATTATTAAGCAATTAATCGCATCATTCAATAAATTCAACTTAAACTCAAGATATAAGCGTTTTAAATATCAATGATTATCCTATTATGAGGTTAATTACAGTACCTGTAACACATATTAAATCAATTTTAATTAAATATAAAAAATATATTTTGAAATAAATTCATTATTTGATATTATTTTTCATATTGAAATACATAAAGTTCCCAAAAATGCTGCAAAGGCTTTCAATTAATTATTAGATTCAATTTTGAAATTAAAGTCCAATTTGACAGATTAGACTTCAATATAAGTTATAACTTATTGTCAAAATTATACCCTATTTACAAATTCTTTTTATACCTAAAATTTTTATATTTTGTATCAACTAATTTACAATAAGTTATAAGTTAGTGTTTTAATCAAACTATCATTCCAATGATTGATTTTATAATTATGAAAAACGCCAAAACGTCACTTAAACCATTCGATTCGTAATTCAAATTAAATACAAATAAAATAAAATAAAAAATATATATGCTAAATATGATTTAAATTAATGATATATTAACTAATTATTTGCTTTATTACTCACATCTTACTATCGATCACAATTAATATTAATAAATGAATAACTTTATAATTAATTTAATGCAAATTATAATAATTAGTATTAATACTGAGTAATCAATATCTAAAATATATTCGTTTAAACTCTCAAACAATTGATTATTATTTGATTACAATATTTAATTGCCATTTAATGTTAATTGTCTCAAAATGACTGTCGGGCATAAATTTGCAAGATTTTATTATTTTTAAAAATAAGTTTTAATTAGTATTATTGCATGTTTATAGAATTGCCGAACATTAATTGTAATATTTAATCTTCAGGTTAAATATTATTACTTTAAAATTAAAAAAGCATTAAATATCATTTATTAAAAAATTCCGTGATTGTAGCAGATTATCAGCAATTGTGAGGCTTTAAAGATCATTATTTTTATAAATATCTATTTTATGGAAAGTTTTTTTCGAAGAACTTCTAACAAAAATTTTGGTCAATTTAAAATTCGAGTCTCGACTCTCGGAACTCTATTACTCAGCTCTAAATAAAACCAATCTTTTGAAACCCGTTGAAACCCAAATAACTACTGAAGAAAATAAATAATATAGACGTGTAATAAAATAACTATTCGCTAATTTAAATTGATTGTTTGCTTAAGTTAATAAGTTTATTACTTGAGATAATTTTTTTACATTTTACTTCTAATCTATTTGAAAAAAATAAAGTTTTGAGGTTCTGTTTTCTTTTTTACCTAATTTGGTTTCACTAACAATCGAAAAACAATTATAAGTTGAGAGAAGTATTCAAAGAAGTTTGAAGTTTATGTGACATTATATTATAGCAGAAAAATAGTCCATATCTTTGTTTAAAATGTTTGTTCAACTCATTTAACTGATCTAATTGTTAAATAAGTAAAATAATAATCTGATAATAATAGTAATTCTTAAAATTTGTCAAATGGTAGAGGTTTTCTTGAAATACAATTGAGAATTTAAATGCTATTCATAAATAGAGCTTAAGATTAAAGCATAACATTTGGAGAATAAAAAATTTTGAAATCAATCAATTCGATTGAGTTGAAACTTAAGTATTTCAATTATGGGCTCTAATGATCAGCAGTAGAAAAATGTTTTTGTTAACTATCTATTCAGAAAATGTTGTCATAATCTACAAACTTTCTGTTTCTTTGTATTCGGAATGAATGAATTTTAAGTGAATCAATTTTAGTAATATTTTCTTTTATTATAAAGCTTTTTAAACACTAAACTAATGTGCAATTTATTTTATATGTTGACAGTGTTATCGTTGCTGTTATTATGCAATTCTCAATCAACACCAGTCTATTTGCCGCATAATTTAGCGCATTTGCGAAGCAGTGTTGTCGTACAGACAGCTCTACCAACTGTAACAGTTCGTGGTTTTCTTAATTTTCGCACTACAGTTGATGGTACTGTCATTGTCTTCACACCTGCGTCGGCAACAGTAGCCGAAAGTGCCATTAATGCCAAAACTCCAACCATTGCTCCATCAATTCGAAGCACTGATTCTCCACAGTTAACAATAAGCACAAAACAACCTCTTTTGGAAGAAATAAAGCCAACAAAAGTGCCTGAAATTATTGAGCCGACCAAGTTGTCAACACAACAACAACAACAACAACAACAACAACAACAACAATACCCGACAGGATTGGTTACAGTAC
>JAQGCH010000054.1:0-38831 GCA_034699485.1 Nanhermannia elegantula
AAAAAAATGCTAAACTGTATTCAAAATTTTTAGGAAAGGTTATAACCATAGCCAAAAATAGTCTCAGAACATGTTCTGTGGAAAACCCTGCTTAAAATACTCATTAAGTATAAATACTTGGAATGATATCTTAATGTGAATATTTGATTACCTTATTTATGTAAATAAAAAAATGATGGTTAATAGTCTTAAATACCTGTTAAATACAATATGATAGCTAAGGCTCGCCAGCCTCAAGCTCAGGCTTTGGGTTTTTAAGCCTATGCTTTTAAAATCCACTTTCAGAGCAATATAAAACATCAAATGAACATAAGAGTCAGAGAAGCTATTAATAACAGAATTTCTATTATATTTGGCTTCATATTTATTATCTTATAATTCAAAAACTAAATTTCATAAGATCTCAGCTAAAGCTAAAGTGATTTAAAGCTTTTTTAAATATTAATTATTGATTTTATTCAAATTTTCTAATTATTTTTTCTTATTAATTGATTACTTTTTGGTTTATCTTATTGAATATGCACTGAAATCAATTTGGATATAACGCTGAATATATTAGACTTTTTTTAGAAAACCCATTAAAAGCTTTTTAGTGCTATAATGAAATTCATTTAAATAGCATCCAAAATAAGATCTTATGCAATAAAGTAAATTGAGATTGACTTTCATACAGAAACATTGTTTTATATGATAATCAGCATAAGATAATATCAGGCTTTCAAAAGTTAGTTTTTTAAAATGTTAATTAGTTAATGGATTTAATGAGTAAGTTATATATAGAAAATATATTTAGAATAATTATTTTAATTGATTTGATGAAAAGGTTGGCACGAATGGTATAATAAAGGGATTCGCAAACATCCCGACAACGTATGTGAGACAGAGTTCAACGATTCAGTGCTGTTCAAGTTGACGACTTCAGCGGCAAATTTTTTTATACCGATGGTATTAATGGTAGTAATTTATTATAAGATATTTTGTGAAATAAAGCGAAGGGGAAAGATAGATATTGGCAGGAGTTTGAGTGTGTCGTGTGCGAACCACACGAGAAACCTGAGCAAATCATCGCAGAGAAAACAGCGCAAATTATTCGACCGCAGCAATTATCTGAGATCTAGCTGTGCGTCGTGTTCCTCGTGGACCAGTAAACAAATGGCTCAAATTGCGGGCAACGCCAAAGAGCAACCGATCGAAACAGACGGAGAAAAAGATTCTTTGCACACCAATTCACTAATTGATAGGGATAGAGATAATAGATATAATAAAGATAGGAGTAGTTCAGAGCTAGAACTTGATAAACAGAAATGCCAACAATTGGAAGAGGAAGAGAAAATAGGCAAAGAATTGAGTAGTTGTGCCACTAGTAATAACTCAGCGAATGGCGAACAAGTTAGACATTATCAACAATTGACTTTAATGAGTGTAAAGCCTGAAAAGCCTATTTATGCATTAGAAGACTATCATGGGGTTAAAGTTGAAGTCGAATACATTAACGGCGGTTCCACTTTAAATGTGATAAGTAGTGGTCTCAACACTTCCAGTAAAGCAAACTCTTCCTCATTTGCTGAGAATCTTAATTCTTCTGTAATAAAACAGTCAGACTCTAAGCGTGATATTAGTAGTAATTGTGGAAAGACTAAGACTAAAACCAAATCTAATAAGAAAAAGAATGCCAACAAATGTCTGAACACCTCTTTAGAAGATAAGAGTAATAAATGGAGTTTAAAAAAGTCTTCTAAAAAGGCAAAGCACTTAGAAGTGAACTGTGCGAACAAAGGCTCTCGTCCGTCAATAGCACTTCCCGCCAACGAATTTTGTAATGAATGTCAGTGCACGGCAGCGGCGGCCGCAGCTGCCACTCATCACCAAAACGCATTAAGAAGAGAGGAATCATCGAGACTCAGACAGGAAAAGAAAGCCGCGCGACAGCTCGGAGTAATTCTGGGCGCTTTCTTCCTCTGCTGGTCTTTTTATATGGTAATCTTCATTGTCACCGCTTATTGTACTAATTGTGTCTCATCAACTGCACATCAGGTCGCTATTTGGTTGGGTGAGTATATCTGTATTTCTTCTTTTGCTTCTATTTCATTGAAAGCAATCACATTTCACTGCAAGGAAGCACTTTCATCACCTTAAATGACTCTTAATTAATTCAAAAACATTCGGCCAATGCCCTCACATATCATATTGATTTTGTAAATTTTTCCGATAAGCGCTTAAAAAGAGAAATTTTTATTCAGATCAACTATTTTTTATCAGAAACAGAAGCCATTGGAAATTCAAATCGGTTTTGGAGTTCTTTGACGATTACTGAGCACTCGCCAAAGCCAAAGAGGCTCTTATACTATAAAATTTAATATATATTTAATATATATAAATGATTTCTGAAACGCTTAAGTTTAAACGTATTCACAAGTTTATGATACACTATATTTAAATATCTAAAGAAAATGAGTTGATCATTAATTTTATTTGTTGGCGGAAACATTAAATTTATTTCAATAAATAATAGTTATTTTATAGATAAAAAAATTTTAGTTAATGGTGCGAAAAATTGTAATAAGTTAAGCTTCAAAACTGATTTCTACTTATCGCAGCTTAAATTTTGTTTTTCATTAAATATTTAGAGTTCCGTAGTTTTGAAATAAATAATTTACAAAATTTTACAATTTTTTAGGATAGGAATAACTTTGTATCAAATGGAAAACCAGTTTTTGTAATTCTAATGAAAAATCAATATTTAAGACTAAAACCTATTTATATAAATGTTTAAACTAAAAAAATATTTTTATTAAATCAAGAATTGTCTAAAAAATCGCCATTTGTTGAATGGTATTTACGCGTGAATTATATTAAGAGTCATTCAAAAAGCTATTTATAGATGAATTCTTTTCCATCAAATCAGACAATTGAATGAATGCCATTCAGAATAATTTAAGTTCAGAGCACATAAGTGTTTGTTATTTTGAAGATTAGATTTGTTAAACTAAATGGGAAGAGATATTGCACAGAAGTCTTTTGAATATATAATTTACATAAAGATATACTGTAACGTGAATTTGCTTTATTGTTAGGTTACGTCAATAGTTTTTTAAACCCGTTTCTCTACGCGCTGTGTAATGAAAATTTCAAGCAGGCGTTCAAGAAAATGTTAGGTCGAGTAAAGCCACAACAGCCCTCTTACAATTTCGATTTAACACATGGAACTAGTTTTAGGTGTCAAAAGAATAACTTTTCGTGATAACAGCTTCATACACAATAAATAGATTCAAAATTGTTTCGTTTGGCTAAATCTCAATAATAATATATTGCATTGTTTTACGGCCATATATCATAATAATTTTATTATACTTTACTTCAATATATGACACATAATAATAGCAGAAGAAAACGTTTTCGAGTTTGGCATTAAACAGAAAAGACATTTATACGTATAAAAGTCATTACATAACAAATGGTCTCAATATTCTCGATATCAAAGTATCTGTTACCCAACCTTTTCAATTCTGGTACCACTAAAACCATTAATGGACTTTTGCGTAAATTACAATCTATTTGTGAGTGAATTGCGTGAAACCGTTAAATTTGTTTCGTCTGTTTTATTATAAGCGTAATTAAAACAAAATGAAATTCTGGTAATTTTGATCAAAAGTGGTGTAAAATTAGTTTCAGGTGAAAACACAACCAAACAGTTTTCCTAAAGTTAATGCGATTAACTCATAATATTAATAAAACTGCTTCTATTTCTAATCAAATTAGACGAATAATTAATTTAAAATCAAATTTTGTATTTAAAATGCTATCGAAAACTTGATGCAGCACAAGCGCACCACTGATACCTGTATCTCCTCGCGTACCACTGGTTGAAAACCACTGTCTTATTGGAGTTTATGGTAAAACCAATGTTCGAGAATATATTCATAAATTTTTATAACTTTGAACTTAATCTCTAAATCTAGAGAATGAAAGTGAGTGCAAAATAGAGTGCTTTTAACTAAATAAAGACAATGAGTGCTAAATACAGTTATAGTTAGTTTTGTTAATCTTCAGCTTGTAATCAAAGAACTAATTATACTTATTGTGGAAAACAGCTCAATATGTTGATTAAATTACATTCAAATTAATGTTTATGTAATTAATATTTTCGACTCATTTAACTTATTAATTATATTATATATTAATTGTCAGAAATTATAAATGAGTTGTTTTTTATTGGGTTTACTGAATATTTAATTACTGCTGAGTATTGTTATTCATCAAAATAGAGTCTATATCACAAACAAAATATAAAATAGATTTAAAATCCTAATAATCTGTTTATATAATAAATACAATATTATATTAATATAATGTTAAATTTCAAATCAATAAAATATTGTTTGCGAAAATCGGGTGTTTATCTCATGTCAATAATAATTTTTGTAATTCTAGTTTTATTGTAAAATATTTGGTTCTTATAATAAAATATTCTAAAAAATTTGTCAAACGATTAAAGTTCTCATAAAAACTTATAACCATTATTGGGAATAAATAAATAATTTACAAAATATGAGATAATTATTTGTCACCAAATATATTCATTTTGAAAGTAATTTTCAAAAGTTGTTCTCTTTTATAACATTGTATTGATTAGTGATTTATTAATCAAAGTCCAAATTCAATTTAAGCTTTTAAATAAATGAGAGCTTAATTTATGTTCAATAGAAACACATTCTTTTGTTATAATCCACAGAACTGTTCCATTACTACAACATCTCTATTAATTAAATTGCAAAAATTATGGGTAAGACTGCTTAGTCAAGCGTTTAGGTTCACATCACTGACCGGTGAGTCCAGGCAGAAGTGTTAGCCTTAATAAGTTTAGCTTTCATTTCTTGACTAATTAAAAAACCTAACCATACAAAATATGCGCTGCTTTATATTTACGAGTAATTATTTACTTTTATATCTATATGAAATTTAAGTTTAAATTTTAAAAATTAATTGTAACTTTGGTACTATTTATCTAAACGAAACCTAAATTTTTTCTAACAATTTCATATATACAAAAAAAATTTACGAAAATAATTGATATATAATTGATAGTCAATTGTAAAATTGAACAATTAATCGAATGTAAGAGTCACTCAAAGGCAACAATTTAATAAAAAATAAAGTAACTTAATATCTTGCACTCATAATACAGGAGATTTCAATTCATTTCAATAATTTTTTGATCTCTTAGTTTCTCATTTCGACTGTTCTTTACTGTATGCAAGATTGCATTTATCTCTTCAATAAAGTATATCCCAAAAATCGGATACAAGTACCAATCTCTACATAAGGCAAACGATTATTTTTTCATAATCAGTATTTTTGAAAATTGAATCATTGCTTTTGGTATGCGTTTCAAAATACTTTTCTCTATAATAGCATTGTTCTTAAAAACGATTAAAATTTTATAATAATAAATAAATTTAACAAAAATAACTCATATATTGCTAAGAAATTAATATTTATTTCAAGTTAAAAATGAATACAACTGTTTTAACAGCCATTAAATTGACAAATCAGATATCTATTGCTGGTCCGACCCAAAAATTTCTGGGCACGGCATTAATGTTAACATATTTTGGAGTTTAATTGAAATGCCGGTATTTTTTAATATCTAAAAAGGGACAATTTTTTGAATCTTAAATAAATTTTTGAATTTAAATAACATAGATTTAAGTGTGGTTTAAGGTCTTCATTTGTCTTTATTTTATTAAATAAAAAATCATTGATATGTGTAAAGTGATTATTAATGCACAGTTGTCAATGGCATGCTGTCACTGTCGAGATGTTAATTCTTACGGATTTTCTCAATTATTTAAAGGGAAGTCTAACTGATTGAAAACCTGATTGAAACCACTGAAAAGTCATTTAAATTGCAAATAAACTAAATTCTAAGTCTAAAATCACTTCTTTTGACACTCGAAAGAATACTCTTTAACCAAATTTAGAGTTCACAAAAGTAAGTAAAATGTATAATACTTTAAAACTATATCTTGGTTTGAAAGCATGATTAACTCAACTTTTTGGATAAAACTAACATTAGTTTCCTTTGAGGAACTGTTACTTGAAAGTGAGACTCAAATTATTATCTGAAAAAATGGGAAATGAATGTATGTTTTGTTCTTCATTGGACTGTATTTTACATAATGAACACGAAACTACACTTAACTTGTTTGACAATAATGCCCTGTAATGCCCAGAGCAGACAGAGCCCAAAATGAATGGTTCACAATAATAGCCAAAACATAACACAAAGTACAGTATTTGTAACAAAAAGGTTTTCTATTCTAAATGGTTTAGATTTACGATCATTTCATAAGATTAGGTGTTATTCCCTAATGATATAACTTTACAATTAAACAATCAATAAATGTTTGCTCAATTCTGGAGACATCCTATTCTACTGTAGTGTTAGAGTTCTGATGCATTTGTATCGCATTTGTATCGCATTTGTGATGTGCATGTCATGCATGTCATCAACAGAACCTGCAGGACTACAACACAATTTTGTTTATAAAAGTTTGACAAATAGTCTTCAAGTAGTTTTCACAGAGAATTTTATTTAATGTGACTTTTTATATACAAAATTAGAACCAAAATGTCTTATATTTTACTGTATTCTCAATATTGGATTCAAAAAGATTTCCATAAAAGAAATTTTCCATTATTCAGAAGCTAAAGCATTTCAATGTCCAAAAGAACGTATTTTAATGATGTACTGTATAAAGAAATATAAATATAATTTTTTCGAAGTTGTGGTAAAAGGAAAGCACGAAATTTGATTGAGAATAAAATTGTGAATATTTTGAATTTTGTTGTTATTTGTAAATAATGTAAAAGTAGGCCTTCATGTAGAAAATGATTGTATAACAAGAAAATATCCAACGAATCAACGGATTCAATGCAAGAAAAGTTTAATTAACTTTAGGAATGTTTGATAAAAATAAAATTTGAGATAAACCCACTTTAAAAAGCTGACACCAACGCAAAAAGTAGTTTTACGTGTAATTTGAAGAGGAAGTGATTCAAAAGTCATGTAAAAGCATAAATTGATTCCAATTCTAACAGAAGTCTGTATTAATCTCATAGAAAATAAAATTTTATGCCTTTATAATCATTAATATTATAAAAATTTGATTTCAATTTTTAAAACCTAAAAGTATTTTAAAGTTATTTTTGAAATTTAATATGTTTTGAGATCGATAAGTATTTTCGTAGTATTTTATAGAAAAATTTTTGTTATAAATAAAAGCGAAGACTACCTCATGATTATGACTTCGATTATTTTGAGATAAAATATAAATTAAAAATATTATTAAGTTCTCAATTATTGTTAAGTATAATGAAATCGATTTCATTTGAAGTTAAAAGTTATAACTTTTGTCACTATTTAAACATTTCTATAATTTTAACTTTTTATGTATTAATGCCTTATATTTAATAAAAGTTATAAAACATTTTACAAATTTATTCAAAAAATAATTAAAACTTAAATTAAGTTTATATTAAAGAAATGATTTATAATTAAAAGTAATAGAGTTTTAAAAATTAAAACAAAAAAGTTACCAAACGTTCAAAACTCTTAAAATTTTTCTTAATTATTAAAGTGCTGTTAAACTGGTGTTAAAGTGTGTCCAATAGTATGCATAGAAAGCAATTGAGTGTCAGTTTAGAAAAGTTTACAAACAATCGAATGATTATTAATAGCATTAATAGTAATAATAGAACAAAACTATTGTCAATACTATTAAATAGAAATACGATTTCATTAATAATAAAATAATAATTAATAATTAATTGAATGAAATGTTGTCTCGAATTGTCTCCAAAGACCAGAAGTGATGACACGTTTGAGTGTTTTGTACTCAAAGCAAGAATTGACTGATTTGACGATCGATTGTCTGATTGGCTCATAAACTGATCTTAAGCTCAGTTTCGCATTATTTTAGACATTATTTGTACGAAAAGAGCACTAAAACAGAGAACAATAGTCTCATAATATTTGCTGACATTAGTGTTGAAGACATGAAAGCAATAATAGACTGTATTTATTTCGGAATACAATTGATTTCCAAAAATCAAATTCAAAATATACTTAAAATCGCAAAAAGACTTGAAATCGATTTGATTACAGACACAAACAATACAAACAATGGAAACAAAAGTGAGCGAAAGGTCCATAAGAAGAGAGCGGACACAACCTCTTCCTCTTGAACGACTACAAGCGCTCCATTACTGATCCACCAGAACAGTGCTCTCAGACCTGTCATATGTTTGAAGACATTGAACACATTCTCGATATTGAACAGAGAGTTGTCAATGAAGCAGAAAATGACATCAGTTTTGATGACAAACAGATAGAGTTCGGTATAAAACATATTAAATCTATTTTTGTATTTCTCTATATTTGAGCTGAATGTGGACTCGATCTGACTCTCGCTAAGAAACAGACAAACAATGCATTGAAAACAGTCGGACCCAAAACATAACACAAAGTTTGAGATTTGACAACGCTTTGGATTCAATCCCAGAAACAGATGAATCCTCTTTTGGATCCTTTGTCGCCAACTATTCTACTATTCATGAAGAGCATAACTATAGAGAGTCAGTCAGTCATACCCTTAATCACAACAATTCTTCAAACGCTCACAATTACGAGAATACCATTGATTCTTATGAGACCTCAAACACTACTTCTCCGGTCAAAAGTGTGAAGAAAGAAGTGATGGAAGAGATCACTGAATGCCGTCTTTGTAATAAAGACTTTGTAGAAGAAACCGAACGCACACATAAAGTATATGCACAGAAATGAAGACCAACTCTAAGAGCTTCAAAATGGCCAAAAAGTTTGATTCCTTTCATCGATTATATATATCTTTTATTTATTACTTACTATTCATATCAGTTTGAATTTTATTAGATATATATTAACTGTTATTTAATGTATTCATTCATTTTTCTACTGTTCACTCAAATGCAATAATTTCTTTTGATTCAGAAAATAGTACAAAATTTGATTAATTATTTTAGTTATTATTTATTTAAGTTTTTAAACTTTTATTATTAAAATATTAAATAATACATATTTTGTGTTATTTAAATGAAAACTCAATTATTCAATAATAAAATTCTAGCCCAAGAGCTTTGCATTAAATTAAATGTTATTTTTCTAAAGTGTTAAAGTGAACAAAATATGCAAATATAATAAAAAGTTATATATTTTATACAAATAACACATTTTTATATCTTTAAAGTCGTTATCAGTAGAAAAAATATTGAGATCCTATTTGTAAGTCAGAAACTCTTACCATTAAATGTTTGATAGGAAGTCATTTGATGAGATTCAATACAAGTTAACTGAAACTGACTTTTAACTTATTATAAATGACTTATGACGTAACTTATGCCTTAGAATTGCTTAAAGGCTGAACTTAATGTGATTTTAGAATTTTTATTTCGTTTTGACTTCCGATCAGCACTTAATGAAGGTTAATAACCAAGGCTTCAGTTTATACAACTTTTAGAATCGGCTCAACTTTGATCAGTTTTGGGCGTAATATTGCAAATCAGTCACCAGTAGATCTTAAGTTAGCTATTAATTTGAGTCAGTCCTACCAGTCGTCATACACTCTATTTCGATAGTCGGAGGAATAATTTTAAAAAAAATTTTATTTTAATATTGAATAAAATGCAATTAAATAATAAAATTCTGCATTTTTATTTGTATTAGTATTAGTTTATTTGTCCCCCAAAGGTGTTGACCCCTTTTAAATCGTGAAAGTTTGTAACTTTGCACTATATTAGCACTCGTTTAGGTGAACTTCAAAAGTGAAGTTATCATTTTACCCAAGTGTGCAATTTATGTTAGTTTTAGATAGTATTTGGATTATTATCAAAATAGGCTGTAATCAAGTGAAGAAATGGTTTCGTTAAATAGAGAAATGACAGAAATACAAAGCACGCAATTTTTAGTAGTGATCAAGTTTTCACATTTAATTGAAACCATTTAAATAAATTGCTTAAGCGATTAAGAATTACATTAATATCGATGTTAGAAAATGAGTTGAGAGTACAGTAATAAGAAAGTCTTTATTACAAACCAATTTTTGAGGCTGTGCTTACATTTTATTCAAATTTGCTAAAGAAATAATTGGAAAAGTATTGGTCTCACATTACAGTATTGTGTTATTTATGCTGATTTGAAGCTTTTTATTGACTTATTATACTGACGAGTAGACTGTGCTGCGAAAATAACAACTCTAAGATAACATTAATACATAAATATCAGAACATTTATAATTATGTTTATGAAAAAGTACTCCAGTGTCGTACCACTACAATTTCCAGACATTTAAGTAGCAATTTTCAATTTTGCTGTGTCTGGTCCCTTAACTAAAATGTGTGGGTACGTCACCGCAAATATCTTCAAGATCTTATACTAAATTCATGACACTTTCATATAAATTCACGATTCTCTAAGTCAAGACACACTATAGATATACAATAATTTAAAGCAGCACTAAATCATTTCTAAACTGACATCAACTTTGAAAAAGTTTGAAAAGTAAATGAAATAATTTTTACTTAAATTTTATTGGCGTTCTTCCGATTCGGTAAATAAGTCATAAGAGATGTGCAAACATTTTTGTATTCAAAGTCTTCAATAAACTCTTAATTTTGAATTCAGTATAGATTTGTTGCCTTATATTGAATCAGAAACTATCAATATTTATATAGTAAAGTCGAATATTTGGATTTCCAAATAGACTTATATAATCGAGTTTATAATTTGCTACAATTTTGAGCCTCTATTTTCGCTATTAAGCAATTGCTTCAAATATTACTGAATTATAAAAATATTTGTAGTTAAATATTATTATTGTTGGGAAAAATTAAATAAATAGTTTACTACAAGTTTATATCGTCTAACAAATAAGTTTAAATACTTATTTGCAAATTGCAATCATAAAAATGATTATACTAGGGCTTATGAACTGCTAACTGAAATTCATTTTTAGAGTCAATATTTTCTGTCTGATGGGCTAAAACTTTGATCATAAAAGTTTTAAAAGTTAGTCAATTTCTTAATAGTTTAATACATAAAACGAATAAATTTCAATTTATAAACTATATGGTTCGAAATAGTCTGGTTATGTTGACCTTTTAACCCTTTAACCTTTGCCCTTTAACACCTACGCTTGTGTCACCTTATTTGAGAGGCACTTAAAAAATAATTTAATCGTAAGAATGAAACAAATATTACTTAAGAATAGCATTAATATTACCATCTCTTTAAAACTAATCTTTGCAAGAAATTTGAACAAAATTTGGTTAATTTAATCGATAATAAAGTTGTATTAGAGTTTAATTCAAATTTCATTTTGTCTATAACTTAACATTTTTTGACTCAATAATATCTCAATTAATATTAAACCACATACTGTACTAATAAAAGTTATTCATAGAGTTTGTTATTATCAAAAAGTATGTGAATCAAAATAAAATTACTATAATATAGAGTTTGTTGAAACAAATAATGTAATTAACTGTAATTTTACTGCTAATGTCAATCTAACATTTCTATCAACATTGTATCTAATGATCAAAAAGCCATTAATTTTCGCAAAAGATTATTACTGTATCTAAGAATGAATTGTAAACCAGTCGTTCTATAAGTTGAACGAATTTATTAAGGAATAATTGATAGTTGAGTGCCATCAGTGGGCAGTATATTTAGTTGGAGTACTGATCTGTCTTTCAATGTCTGATTGAAAGTGATTTAAGAATTTAAAATAAAATCGGACCAAATCTAACCATTGATTCTTTGATGGATTACGAATAGCTATCATGTTATTAGCAATCAATTTTGTCCACAATAAAACTGTTTATAAAAATTAAATGAGTAATGCAAATGAAATTAAATTTTTAGAGTAAATCGAGAACATATTATTTATCAAAATTATAAACTTATTTCAAATTTATTTTTTCCATTTTTCGCACAATAAATATCTAGATGCAACATCAAATGAAATTTTAAAATAAACCCAGAATCCAGAACCCAGAATCCAGAATCCAGAATCCAGAATCCAGAATCCAGAATCCAGAATCCAGAATCCAGAATCCAGAAACCCAGAATAAACCCGTAGGACATGAATTGTCGAAATAGACTTTCGACTTTTAAAAATACAACCATATATTGTGGTCGTATTAGTGAGAAAAGTGGAGAATATTTTATCTATGAATGATCTCAATCTTATAAATTTTTAATATCAAAAAATAAATATTTCTTAATTTTTTCAAATTAAGCCATTACTATGACCGCTACTCTTAGAGTTGAATAATTGTATACTTATTTGTTGATTTGCATTAATTTATTTCATTTAGTATTATTTTGCTTTCCGTTTTACAACTAATCAAATTTAATTGTTTTTCATAAATTTGATATCATTCGAAAGCCCTTTCAAAGATCTTTAATTTGATATATTATTCGTTAATATTGATCTATTAATTAAGTTTTAATTAACAATTGAATTGAAATTTATTGCCCAAACTGTATTAGTCTTCATGTCTCTGCAGTTATATTTGTCAGCAATAAGTAGTGTTTTAATTTCGTGTTAAACATATTTTCTTGTATTGTAGTCGAAGACATGATCTCGAATGACAAGTAATTAATTACTGCATATATTCAATACACTTAAAATAGAAGCTTTGGTCTAATGGGACGAAAAGCAATGCTCTCTTAATGGTTTACTTGTATAATGTGATTGTTTAGAAGACTTTAAATGATGTCATTTTAAAATCCAATGACGAAAACTAAGTTCAGTCATGAATTTAACAAACAATACAAAAATAATTATTAATAACTAAGGATAGGAAGTTCTAGACCTAAAAATATAGTTTTAGGCCTAAAATAGTAACTAAAAAACCAAGAATAGGCACTAAAAATAGGCAATTATAGGCAATTATAGGCAATAATAGGACCAATTAAATTGAAATTAAGACAATATATGAGAACTTAACTTACGATAAACTTCACAATGACTACAACTCATTATATGAACGTTTCATTAGTTCATAATCTCATGATTTTTCATTCAAAAGGGTTTTTGAAAAGTTAGACTCAACTCTATCTCATTCTGAGTTACAACAAAACACCTCATTTTGAGTTCATTTTCTAAAATTTCTGAAATATTAGAAGTGATTTGAATGGAGTGCTTATGTTTATAATAGAGAGATATTAATGACTAAAATGAATAAATACAGTAAATACTCGTTCGATAGATTTGGTGACGATTTTTGCGAATTTATATTGAGTTTTCTCCCAATCGATGATAAATTGCGTTTTGAATGTATGTCCAAACAGTGGCGAAGACTTATATTCAATAAACAGACGAAACTAGTTATTGGTTTACTCGAAAGCATGTCATCAATGAATTCGTCGACATTTTTGTTAAGAAATATTAAAATAATCGAAACGTTAGCCAAAAAGTTAAAGTTCATAAATGAAATGGTATGTCTTCGCGGAATCTTTGACATTAAGAACTCGCGCCCTTTCAGCAAAACTAAAGTATTTGATTCAATCACTGAAAAAGTTTTAATAGAATTTGGTGTTAAAAGTATCGGAAAATTAAGGAACAAAACTATTAATGACTCGAAAAGTGAAGAAATGGCCACAATTTTGCGATTTTACCCGAACCTCAAAGCTGTCTCTTTTAGTGGAGATTTAATGCCATTTAACGTACAATTTATGCCTAAATTGAATGAAATCTCTGTTTTAAATGTTATGAGTTTTAATGAAATGAAGTCTTTCGCAGTCGTTTATTGCAAACAAATCAAGAAAATGGAAATTCGGTTCGCACTGAAGGCTTCGTCGGAAGAAGATATCAATAATGCCCTAAAAGAGTTGTCGCGCTTTCAGAATATGGAATCATTGAAATTGAGAATTCATCTTACGGTCAATTCAATCAATAATTTAAAGCCAATCGATGGCGGACTCGAAGCCTTAGGAAAAAGTTGTAAACATTTAAAGGATTTGAACGTTTCGTTTCGATTTGAATTGAGATTCCTGTTTAACCGTATCATTCATTCGCCTGTATTTAATGTTTTCAGAGAATTTACTTCTTTAGAAAAGTTGAAAATAGACTTCATTCATGTCCCCAATTATAACACCGGGAATATTGAATCACTTCGAAGATGTGAAAACTTGAAACGATTAGACCTAACCATTAATTTATTGTTCGACTATGACTTTGAGGGCATTCACACATATTTACCAAAATTAGAGCGAATTTCGTTTTATCCGATTAACGATAACTTGACTGACAATACTCTCAAACATTTGACAAAATTGAAAAATTTAACACATATTTCAATAGTCAGTCAAAGAATAACTGACACTGGAATCTATCATTTGGTCAGAAATAGTCCTCAAGTAAGAGTCTTCAAGACTGGTATTCATATAGAGATCTCTTTCGAAACACTCATAGCAATGGTTGACCGCGCGCTCAGAAATCCTGAAACCAAATATAAATTTTTATTTAATTTAAATCATTTAAACTCCAAAATTCGTTCATTGCCTAAAAATCTTGAATTCTTGTGAAACATAAAACTTAATACTCTCTCGAAATAAAGGTTTAAAAGGTCTACAAGAATGGGAACAACTTCTAAATTCTCAACATTTGAATTAAAAAGCTTTGCATTGTATTAATTGTACTAAATCTTAAGCAGATCTTAAGTATTTTCTATCTCTTATACTCATTGATAAACTTTTCTACATTTTGTTAAACTTAGAAAATAATTTGTATCCATTTTTATGACATTATTATTACTTTTTATTATTTGTATTTTTATGAAACTTTGTATTATTTGATTTTAATTTCTTAATGTTTTACATATTTATGTTTATACTTAATATCTCTATTCAAGTGTCGATCTAATTGATAATCAATACTATAATTCTATAGGAATTACATTAAACTTTTAATTTTTTACCAAAAATGTCAAAAGAATTTCTTACAAACGTTTTTGTACAGGTATTTGACAAATGAATTTCGCCGATATTTATGTCATTAATTATTATTATTAAACTTTATTAAACACCTCGTATTAAAATTGATTTGTTCAATAATACTGTATATCTGTAGATGAATAGAAAACTCTAAAGTAGTAGCCCATCATTTCGAAGAACTCGAACTGAAATTAAATGTTCCAAGAATTTGATTGTTTTTAAACTAATATAAATCTTTGAAAGCTATTTGACTAAAAGAGATAAATTTGTTTATATTGCAATTCAATGTAAAATAGGTATTATATAGAGCTTTATAAACACTTAATAGAATTTTATTTCAAAAGCTATTTCTAATTTTGAAACTCTTTAAACTGTTTTTTATGTATAGTAGTATATTATTATAAAATTTGAGTTATAATAATCAAAATACGGTCAATTTTTATGCATCGGCTTTAAAATTTATCTAAAATTTCATAAAAATTACTAAATCATATGTATAACCGTTCAGTTTCAGAACTCACCAAAACTGGACAAAAATTATGAAAACTGGACGGGTGGCAGCGCTGTATACATTGTGTGTGCCATCAGTGAGCAGTATATTTAGTTGGAGTACTGATCCGTCTTTGATTGTCTAATTGAGAGTCATTTCAATGTTTAAAAATACAATCTCTTTCTCATTTCTTTTCCGCAGATTTAAGTAATGTTTTGGCTCAAAAGCTAATTTTGGTGAACACAAGATAACAAATAACTAATAGCTATCGTAAGAGTTGTTTCCTATTGTTAAACAGAATATTCTGAAACCAAATTTAGATTTAGGACTCAATTAATACAAGAATTTGTTTGACTATTTCTATAAGAATTATATTTTTGAATTTTTATCAAAAATGTTAAAAATTTTCTTAAAAAATAGACACCATTGCATTTTCCTGGATTTTGCATATATTTCTTTAGCCAATATACAAATATTTTACTAATCAATTTGATCGACGTTTATGTCAGTAAACTTTATTGAACACATTAAGATTGATTAAGACATGCATTCAAAACAGGGTTATTGCGTTTAACAGATTCATGTCATTTGTTTAAATAGAAAGCATTTGACGGCATAACACCCCAAATAGCCTTTTCAAACTTCATCAGCCATCCCAAGTAATATGTAAACACTCATAAAGGTTTTTGATGCCCTCAACTTTTATTCACAATAAATAATTTATTGATTTTATTATATAATAAATTGTTTTGATTGTGAATCACTAGTTGACAGCTCTATTCCAAGTGCTATTGCTTTTATCGTTCCTCTGAAGTTTTTGTATATATCTATGATATTTGTGGTGTAATACATGATAATAATGAGGATACCTTTGGTTCTGATTTAAAGATTTACCCCCAATATATTGATACCTCTTTTGAAGTGGTCATTATCTTAAATGTGGTAAAAGACTAATAAAAGTTATGAAAGTTTTTGAGAGCTCTAAAGTTATTTTTCCATCTCTTCTGATTCATATTTGAATTCTTTTTATTTATCAAATAATTATAAATAATATTAAGATAATTAGCTCTGAAATAGAGAGTTAATCATATTTCTTATTAATAGCTTCGACAGTTATTTAATAAACTACTCAAATATTCTTTTAGGAAATGAATTCACTTTATTTACTGATAATTCCAAATATTTTTAATGTTTTAAATATTCTTCTTTTAAAAAAACGAATTTATTTTATCTTTTGTTGATTAAGATTAATAAGATATGTATAAGTGCTATATTTTAAATGAAAAATTGTTTACATTAAAGCGTTGTTTAACTGAATGAAACTAATTTGATGAATAATTGCTTAGTTTTAGCGAATTTATCATAAAAGCATTCAAAATATTCTATTAAAATAACTTCAGATTTTAACTTATTTAGGAAAAGATTTTAATTAAAAATAATAATTGTGAAAAAAGCAAAATAATAAAATTAGTTTTAATCCCATTGAAAAGGTATAAAATAAATGAATAGAAAAACGGTTTAATGATTACTTTAGAATTGTTATAAAAAGGACACGTCTTAGACTTCTTTATAAACTAAACAAATCTTATTACTTAAACAAAATTGAATAGAGTGTGAGACAAACGATATGGAAATAGTGATGTAGTAAAAGAATCAGAGAAAGGGAAAGCACCGAAAATAGCCAACAATAATGATTCTCTTTGGGTAATGCAAATGAAATGCAATGTCTGTTTTTCTCTTGTGAAGCCTTCTGTGTTCTCTTTGATCCCATTTCTAATTATCTATATATCTATGTGTACAGTACAGTACAGTATATTTGAAACTTGTAGTGTATCTCATTTTCTCATTACACAAGTGTATCGTACAAACTATTTCATTGTTGAAGACTCTATTATTTAGTAGTTGTGTACAAAATTTGATTAGATCTCGAATAAAAGTTAAGCCAAAGTCTAAAATGCAAAACATGTAAGTATTTTAAAGGATGCGAACAAAGGATGCGAAGAATTTTGAATTTAATAAAAATAAAGTGAACTTATTATGAGAATATGCTTTGGTATTGTTGGTCTTGTTCTCTAATAATACTCTATTAGGTGAGATATGTAAGAAATAATGCTTAGCTCAACATACAGTTACCATTACCTAAACATTGGAGATCAACCACAAAAGGGTTTTGTTTAAAACATTTTTGTTTTATTTTATTTTTTAAAAATCCCTTTCGTGAGAATTGAATTTATATTTATGCCATTCCTGTACGTGTTTTTCTTTAGAATATTTATCAGAATATTTATTCCTTAGAATAAGTTCAAGATATTAAATATTAATAAAATTTTATCTATAAGTAGTACAAAAAGCTGCCGACATCTAAATTAGCAAAAAGGGTCACAAAGAATATTCCTCATCACCTCTCATTGCTATTTAGAATATATTGTGTGTTAAATTGTCATAAACTATAATTTTTTAGAGAAAAAGTTTAGTACCAGTATTAGAAATAAGTGACTAAAAATTGCATTTCTTAGAGGTTATCATAAACATACACTTTGATTGAGTCCTAAATCTAAATTTGGTTTCAGAAAATTCTGTTTAACAATAGGAAACAACTCTTACGATAGCTATTAGTTATTTGTTATCTTGTGTTCACCAAAATTATGAGCCAAAACATTACTTAAATCTGCGGAAGAGAAACATTTCTTATGAGATCAACAATTGATAAGATGATGACTTCCTTATAAAATAGAATACATGTAAAAACATTGATAGAAACAGCAAATATATCATCTGTTATAATAATTAATTATTACAATAATTATTATTTTTATAGATGTAATATATTTTTATGGCCATACAGTATATGAAATGTAATCATATTATATCAGTTTCTTATATCAAATAAATATAAGTTTATTGTATTACTACTGACTACTACTTCAATAACTTTTGGGATGGCTCTCAAAGTTAGCAAAAACCTAACTTTCAACGAGTGAACACTCAAATTGATTCTGACGAACAAACAAATAATAAAGTTATACTTTATCTGAAGACTCGTTTGTTTAGCCATTTCAACAATTCTTATAATTTTTATATCACTTTATTTGAAGCCTTATTTCTGGAGTATTTGAGAAATTATTCAAACAAATTGTTTTCTAACATTCATTTTTGAATTAACCGATTAATAATTAATTGAAATTAAATGATTTGTAAATTCATACCTTAAAAAGGAAAGGGAAGGCAAAGGGGGAGGAAAGGGAAGGGAAAAGCACCCAAATGGTAATTTATGATAAAATGTTAGGCATTGTTCAAAAGCTGAAGTAAAGCAAATATTGCATTATTAATATTTTGTACAAAATATTAACAAAAGAGTTGTTTGAACGACAGCAACAAAATAATTTCACAAAATATGGATCAACAAAAAAGTTTAAAATTTTTGTGCAAAAAATGGACTGTATTTATCTGTGCTTTAATAGGAATCCTCTTTTCAATAATGATGGCTTGTGTGGCTTCATTTCATATCGATTCATATAGTGGTGATGCGGATAACTTTAAAGTAATTTTAAAAATAATTTGTTTATTAAATTAATCAAAATATTTAAATCAATTGAACCGATTTCTATAAGAAGGGCCTATGAGTATATACAAAGTGCTATACTCATAGGCCCTTCTTATGGAAAATGGGTTCAATTATTATTATAATTATCCTGAACTAGAGTTTGGCTAAATCTTTAATTATTGTGGTGTCGGTCATCAGTATTTTAATTGACTTGGTAGGAGTGATAGGCGCTTATAAAGAGCATTTTTGTCTCACTTTGGTTTACGCCATATTAATGACATTGAGTTGTTTGGGAAGTATTACAATAGCTGTCAAAAGACCTATTCACTGGCTTTCCACTGTTGGAGGTTTTATAGTATTGTGTTTTGCATACGCTCTGGCCAGAGATCTTTATATTGTCAGAAACCAAACACATGTCATTGCTATGACTGTAAGTTTAGCACAGCCTCAAACTGCTGTTGAAATGGTTCCAAATAGTATTTATAACGATCAACAATATTCAAATCTATCGACAACACCACCACTGCCACCTTCTTATGAAGCAGATCCTTATAAATCAGAAAATACATCATCAAAATTAGCTTAATTAGTATTTATTCATATAAAATAAAAGTACTCAAAACAAAATCCATTTAAATTAAACTTTTTTATTCTAAAATAAACGCATTTTAGTGATAAATTTCACTCTTTTAAAGTTTGACAATAATTAAAAGCTTTGTCTCAAAATGATATATACAGTAATTTTGAAGATCAGTTTTGAAAACACTTTTGACTTAACTCATCCGTATATTAGAATCTGATTTGAATAAATCAAGTTTATGTTATAATTTATACTTAATCTTATATTTTTCTACAAAATAAATGTTTAAAATTTGAAACCACACGGCTCGGTGCTGTACTGTGGTCTTTATATGTATTATCTCTGTTATAATACTATCGTTAGAAATATAGTCACGAAAACAAAACCTTAAAGTTGATCACAAATGCTGTAAAAATAACTTAATATAAATATGAATATATTATATGATAGAAAAACTTTGATATTATTGCGAGCAAGTGTTTTATTGTGATTGAAATAATGCTTACATTTTGTATTAAAGCATTTGAATGATGAAGTTGAACAATACTTGTAAATGAAATTTACTTTTTAAAAACATAAATAATAGTGTATTTAAAATTAGAAGTTTTTTAAATTCCTATTTTATTGCAAACATTTACGGAATTTGATGCATAGGTTCCCAAACATGCCTTTTGCGGACCGCTACTGTCCGCAGAGTTAACATTTTTAACATTAATCCTTATGAGAACCACGTGATTGTTATTTGCAAATGGTCTGCGAGACAAAAAAGATTGGGAACTACTGTTTTAATACATGTTTGGATTGCATTAAAGAGAAAAACTTGCATTAATCAAATTGTAATTCAAAGAATTTACGGACACAATTTCTTAGAGTTTTACTTCAAACAAATTTTTTTATTATGAATTGAATATGAAGTTATAATTATATGTAATATATAATAATGCTTAGTCAGCAATTATTTTACAGATGGAAAAGCTTGCAAAACAAGTCCACAACTTTTAAATTAAAAAATTCTAAGAAAATGGTTCAATAAAATCCATCTAAAAGTAGAGTAAGATTTGAAAAATTATCGCTACAGTACTGGTATCTCATATCTAAAGGATGACTATTGAATAAAATAATTGAAAAAAGTTTTATCGCATAATTGCAGACTAGTTTATGAAACTATTAATAAAATACAATTTTTTGTTTGAAAAAATACAACCATTCAATCGAATGCTATTTTTAACTTTTCTAATATTAAAAATTGTTTTTATAAAGAAAATGGTTTTAGAAAAAAGTTTTCACATTAAAAATCAAGCCTAACATTAATAATACTTACTGTAGAGTCAACTTTCTTATAAAATTGATCGCTTTAGTCATAAAATGTTTTGGTTATAAAGAGTATAATTTACTCATAATAATGAACACATTAACTTTTTGTTCTTAAATCCTTAGTCCCATTAATCACAGAGCCATTGATTTTCTACTTTGTAGTATAAACCAAATTATAACTCGTTTGTATAGTTATTCCTACAGATAATTAAAATTAGAAATTATTTTCACGTAACTTTTGTTAGTCTTGTCAGATAATTGAACGATCGGTACATCATTTTGCACATTTGTCTTTTGTGAGGCATAAGAGCATTAAAGGTTTCAGCGTTTAGGTTATTATATCAAAAATAAGTCCACTTTTTCAGTATAAAGTTATTTATTTAATGTAAAGGCGTTTCTCCATTACAGGCTCTAATATAGTTGCGGTCAAAATATAAGTATAATGCATAACATCGTCGCTAAAATAGTATTTTTTTTGTTTTAATACACTATTAATGATATTTCTCCGCAATGCAGTTCAAGAAATGCTGTATATATTTGTTTCACAGCTAATGGCAAATGCTTCGCATGTAATTTTATTTATCACGAAATAATTCAATTTAGTCTCAACATTAAAAACTTTAGTTATGCCAACAGTTCACTCCAAAAATACTGACCATAAATATGTATAAAATGTCATTTTTTACTTCAACATTCAAAGAGTCGTTAATAAGTGATTATAAACACGCGAAATGTAAAATAAGTTTTTGAAATGCATTATTAACATTACGATAAAATGCCAACTAAGATATGCTATTTTCACATTATACACAAACTTAGACTCAACCCATATCCCTCTCCATACTGAGTAACGTAGTAAACGGGTAACAAACACTAGAAATGGCAAAATAAGCACACAATTAAACACTTCACTTATTTCACTTTATCTAAATTTAATGAATTGAGACAATTCATGTTAAAATATTCAAATTGAGCTCTTCATGAATAACATGTTATGTTATAATCTTATAGCAGTCTATTTTTATTCTCATTTCAGTTTTTGTAAATCAAATATAAAATAATATTTTATAAGTTATTTATAATATAGTTTATAAATATACTTAACTCAGGAACAAAATATTTTCTGATTTAAAAATAGAAAATAAAATATTTTTGAAGTTTTAGAAAATTGAATTATAACAGATCACAAACTTTAGCTTTATTTATATCTCGATTAGAAGTTTAAAACCTTAAGCAGTTCTTAGAAAATGATTTTAGGTCTAAAAATGAGTAAATATTGAAAGCAAAAAAACTTCAAAAATGAATTATGAAAATTCAATTTTTAAACAATAGCACAAAATGCAATTTCAAGCAAATAATAAAGAAAATATCTTAAAATTGAAGGTTAAATAAGGAATTAAAGAACAAATTGAATAAAATGAATTGGTCTTATAAAGTGACACGTGAGTTAGGATCTCATTTAATGCTAATCAATCTTTGTGATGTTTACCTCTAATCCATTTTCTGTGATTTTCTCCGAGTACTTCTATTTTGATTTACAAAAGGGAAGTCAATTAACATGTTATCAAGTGATTTGCACAATCAATTCATTTTTATAGCTCATATTGTTTTAACAAACGAGTACAGTAAGTACTATGTGTGATGACAATTATTCAATTTAATTATCAAATATTAAATATAATTCGAAATAAATTCTATTCTTCAATATAGTTGTCATATAAGTTGTCGATTAAATAGAGAAAATACTTTTATTAAAGTTATCATGCTATTGCTGAACCTGAATGCTGGCTTAGTGGTCTAGGCACTGGCTCATTATTGAGTCAAAAGTTCAGTAATTGGCTGTGGGTTCGAGTCTAACTGTACACCAAAAAAGTTTTCCAAGGCTAGCATAGAATAAGAGGCCCAACTTTAGGTACTTTAGTACTCTTAACAGGGCTGCAGATTAGCTGAAAATAGTTGAGTGTTTCGCAATCAATGTGATTCACACTATCCTAATCTGGCATAAACCGCCTTAATACCTATGAGTCGGAAAGGCGGGATATAAATGAATAATCTAAATATTGCTGAACCTCAAATCTATATGAATGCATGAAATTTTATATATTTATTATTCCACAGTTTATTAAATAAAAATTTGTCATTCAAATTGTCTTATATTATAAATGGACTCAATATGACTTAAAACATTAATTTTCTTACAATTTTAAACAATTATTTAACTAAAGCTATACTCTATTATTTGTTGTTTACTTAAGAATAAAAATCACTTTTAAAACGAATTCTTTGTGTTTAGTTATTTCATTTTGTTAAAATGTTTTGTTACAAAATTCAATATATTTGTTATCTTTGAATAAACAAACATTGAATTACTCTAATTGACACTGAAAATGAACACAGCCAAGACTGAAACGTTGGTCATCTCTCGAAACACCGTTCAGTGCAGTCATGCGCGAGCTGGGCCGAGAGCGAAGGTCTCTGTCTTTAAATCGATTTATATCCCGACTCTCACCTATGGTCATGAGCTTCCTTCGAAGGATTGCAGGTTTGAGGGGTCGCCCTCGGAGAAGGTGGAAAGACCACATGTCCCATATCTGTCGCCGAAGATCGCGATCATTGGCGTGGACTCCTTCGGGGTTTAACTCCGCGACCTTAACGGAAAAGCGGGCCCGAAAATGAATGAATTACTCTAATTTACTAAAATACTGGTAGAATTCAATTTTAGTTTTACAATAAAATGTTTTCGCTTACAAAATATATTTAATTTATTTTAATGCTGTCATTTGATCGTTTAATTCTGTAGCATATCATTTGCAACACTACATGTATCTTAAATTGTTTTTCTTGATATCTATTTTATTGTATGCTTTAATTATTGATTTTAATTTTGAGAATTCAATTTCTTATAAGCAGAAGAAAAACAATTTATATTTTATAGACTTATATTATACTTTTATTACTGTAATTTGATAATTAGCTTTTTATATTGTACTTAATATTTTATGCTTTTTTCTTGACCTATACTTATCCTTATCGTATGCGTAGACATGTATAAGCCATTTAAAAGAAATTTTTATAAGACGTGATACGATTTAGAAAATTTCAAAACTTTTTGTTTGATGAAATATGAATTTATTTATATCAAAATTTTTCAAAAGGATGGACATTAGCTCACAATAAAATATTAGAATCAATTCAATAGATGTAAAAAATACAATATATATGGAAATCACTTATCATTAGTAAAAGTTTTCCCATTTTTCAAATTATATGTAATTTTTTCCGAGAATGAAAATAATAAAAATTTGAGATAATTTGAAAAAGTTCTCATTTTTTATAGTTTAGTCTAAAAAAAGATTAAATATTGAAGTAATTCTCAGTTCTGAGACTTGAAATTTCTGTATTGTTTTAAAGTTAATGATTTTGTGCACTGTTAAACATAATGTTGTTCATTAAAAATAATTATTATTCCTTAATGTCTGCAAAAATGAATGTCCATTTTTCTTATCCAACATTAAGCTGATAAGAATCGAAACCAAGTAACGATAATTTTTGGTTTTCATTTATATGAAGGAAAAGAGGTGGCGATATTTTAAAGGAACTTTGCATAAGTATAGAGAATTGGCTCATAGAGGCTCATATTGATTAATGTAAAGTATAAATTACCAGTACATCGAATAATATATTCGCGTTTCAGTTTAGGACATTTTATCTGAAAGACTGTATTTTTCATTATTACGAACATTATATCAGCGGAAACAATAAAAATGTTCTTTTACTGTGAAGTTATGTTTCGATAATAGAGTTTTTCATACTTAAGTATAACTGTAGAGCTATTTATTATGCAGAAGTACTTTAATTTCTTGTTGGAATCCATAAGTTGGCAGTGAGTCTGACATAGAGTCACACGTTCTTTACGTGACTTGAGTCCATATAAGTCAGATCTGCAGAACTCTATCTCTATATCTAAACTGAATATATAAAAAGTTAATATTGACTCAAAAGACAGCCAAAGAATGATATCTATATCAAGTAAAGCAAAGAAAAGTTTCCAAAAGTTATTTTAAGTATATTATAAGTAAGAGAACATAAGGTGCACACAATATAATTGATGTTCGCTTTTGCGGCTTTTGAGTGTCGATATCGCCGAAAGACTCAATGAATGAATGGTCACCAGAGAAGATACCTAACTATCAGTTTGAATTACATGAGACACACATTATCACCAGATCAGAGTACTCTTTTATATCTCTAGACATTAGTGAAGCTAAAATAGAAGAAATGTTATACAAATAAAAATGTAGCGCATTATAAGAATTTGTGAAAAACACACTTTCCTTAGGTTTAGTTTATTTGGGATTGTCTTTACTTAATGGAGTAAACGGATGACTGCTTTGTATTGTATTGCTTTTAGTTCTTTATAAAATGGAGTTCATGGCAACAAAGATTGATTATTGATGGCGTGATAACACTCTTCAATACAAAAAGACAAAAAAAGGTGGAAAACCATACATCAGATTTTGTGTTTGTTTACAAAAGCTGAGACTCTATTGAAGTCACTTTATTTTTTGAAGGCTTGGGTGACTGATGCGAGTTGAGACTAATCGAGTCTTTTAGAGAAGTATTGTCTTTGTCTAAAGAGTATAACAAACCTGAATCATTCAAGAGCACCGATAGCCTCAAATAGTACTGAATTTTTAAAGGGGATAAAAATGTTGTTTCCATTTGTGAAATACCCATAAGAGCAACAGTTCTAGTTTGACGACTGCATACAATGCCTTTTAGGCGTTTTCTTATCGATTTTTCAGGAATATTAACATTCCCTCCTCTGCCCAGAACTGGCTCTCCTTTCTCGTCAACTCTGTGTGTATGTGAGTTAGTGTGCGTGTAAGGCATGTGTGTTTTAGTGTGTGTTGCATTGCATAGAGAGTCAAGATAGAGATGAAGCCAAATACTATGGATTGAGAGCTCAGTATAGCTGGAGCTGACCATTCATCCAACGAAAACCGATACTAATAATTAGACAATCGTTTTATTCTATTATAGTCTTGTCGTATAACATATTGACACATCTGAATCACATAATTACTACTTTCACTTGTTGTCTATCCATTAAAGTATATCTTTTTAGTGTGGTTTTCAAGATATATAAATCGACATTAAAGTAAAGTATTGCTATTGCTTTACAAGAACTTGGAATATATGTAACTTTTAAATGGATGGTTCCAATGTTGAAATTTGTTTTCTTCATAAATACAAGTAATAAAAAAATAGTTTAAACACGAATCAGCACTCAAGTGGAGCATTAAACGTATTAAACGTATTAAACGTATTAAACGTATTAAACGTATTAAACGTATTAAACGTTTGTAAATTACGTTTTTACAGTTCTGACATATAATCGAGTTTTTACAGTTCTGACGTATCGTTAGTGGCTCTCCAAATCCACTAAAATACAAGTGAACAGCAAATGGTGTGGTAAAGCAGAAGAAGAAAAGGCATGTGTGTTGTGCCTGCATGTATTTCTCATGTTTGTCGCATCGCTAATACACTAATTTCTTTAAATGTGACACTTGATTGATATTTATTGCTTAACTTTGAACGTCTAAAAAACAAAATGAACTAAAGAACTGATGTATTCTGCTTTTTATACATCGTTTTTACTTCAATGCATTGTTTTTATTATAGCAATACATTAGTTGCAACCGTTCTCAGAAAACAGTATTGGATGTCAATTATACCACCAATAGTGGCATTGGCTCTGCTTTAGAAGAATAACTGTTATACTTATCAAAGAGCGTCACCGCCCAATTTCTGAGTAACTCAGCTTAGAAAATAAGATTGTTGTCATCTATAACATAAAAGTACTGTACATTTGATGATCAGACCACACATTCAAGTATGTTGTGATTCGTCATTGTGTTCGACTATCAGAACGGTTAGATAGAGAACAAATTCTCACTAAAACGCGTACAAAATACACATAAACTTCTTCACATACAGTGCTTTTGCCAGTATTATCGTTTTGGCTCAATAGAGCCTCACTTATAAACATAATTGATTTTATTGTGTGTATCTATCTATCTATGTGTTAGTATCATGTGTGCCAAATATTAGCCGTATATCAACATGTGCTTCAATTCACATTATTGCTAGAGAGACACAAATAAGTATAGAGAACACACCACACATACAATTTATACGCGAATCCATTGAACAGAGAAATAGAGCGATGGGAGCGAAACGTTGACACGGATGCACGCGAGTAAAGACCTACAATTCATCATTAGGTACTAAAATGACTTGAGAATCATTTTTACAAATCAATTCCTTTCCTTTTCCTCTATTTCTTACAAATATGTGTTATTATTCTTCATATTCATTTATATACGTATGTATTTGTATGTATGTGTGTGTGTTTGTGTGTGTGTGCTCGAGTTGACGGTGGCGTGAGTGACGATTCACCAGTTTTTATAGTCAAATATTATTTATTTTTCTTTCCTAAAAATCCTCACAACCATTATTTTAAAATATTTACTTCGTTCATATCGTTTGCAATAATTTATCTTTATTTTACTTTATTTTTCTTTAGTTTTCTTTATTCTTATTCTATTTTTATCTAAACTTATAAAACAAGTTTATAGTCAAACGCGTTTATATTCAGATAAAAATCTGGTTCAAAATTAATGTATATTTTGAATTAAGGTTTAGCGAGAGCTCTACTTTTCTTTAAGAGAGTACTAAATTAGTACAAAAACTTTTGAAACATAAAAATAAAGTTAGTATTGATTCTTATTAGTGAGTGTGTGACTTGTTTTTTGGTGGGATTATGTGAGGCATAGTTTCAACCATATAAAGGGTTAATCAAAGTGAGTGGAATCCGACTGTTTGTTGACATATAAATATAAAATCACTTCACATAAGTCGTCTCCAAATTAACAGCAATCCATTCATTTTAAAATTTTTGTTTTAAATTTAAATTTAAAATTTTTGTCAAAAACAAAAGCAACAGTCAGTTTAGCACTGTTGCTATTATTCCTCATGAGCTCATTCTTTGCTAGAAATTTGTTCTCATATTTCTTTGTATTATGTTTTCATTTGTTTAATGTCTCGCTCAGCAAATATTTTCTTAATGTCTTTTACGTTACTTTGAATTGTATTCAAGAGTTAGACTTATATTACACAGTCTTATAAGATATTCCTATATGAAGAGAAATTTTTTCTCTAATGAGTAGAAGTTTACTATGAAATCTTCAATTATAGTATTCACTGTCACTTAAACCTAATACAATTAGGAATCTTTAATTAAGGTTCCTTTTAATTTATAGACCCTTTAATCGATAGAATAAGTGACAGTTTATGTCTGCTTTAAAGGAATCAATTTCTTAATACTTGAACTCTTTTGCAAAGTACACAAATTTTCTCAAGTCTTAAGATTTATTTACTTATATTATTCAAGATATTTATGAATAATTTTTTGTCTCGAATTAATTAAATACGTATTGAAGTTTTGAAACAATGAGTGCCTATTGTTTAGTGTTGAATGTGTAGTGTGTAGTGTGTCGTCAAATGTGATCTTTCTATGAATTCTTAAGTTGAGGAAAAGAAATGTAAATAGAGTTCAACTTTTTAAAGATTCAGGATTTGAAGATAACTTATTCTTATATTTTAGCATATATTCAAATGCTGTTTGGATTTAGAAATTTAAATTAACTTAAAAGTTGCTTCACTGTTAGCAGACTTGTTATACAGTGAAATAACGTGCACATTGTGAAGCACTCTTCGAGAAACAGCGTATCTCTTCCTTACAGTACTGTATCCTAAATAAACTCAGAGTCTTTCTATTGCTGTTTATTATGAGTTTTTTATTTTTATGCTAAATTCCATTGAGATAAAGAAAAATTTAGTTAAGCCATCATTAATATGATTAATTATATAATCTGTAATCTTTTTTATGTCGACTTAATATTTTATTGATGTTGTTTTTTGACAATTACTATCAGGAATATAAATGAATGGAATATATATACTGGCATAAAAAAATTTATGAGCATTACTATGCATTGTTTGAATCAATCTATTATTTCTTATCCTTATGAGTCAGTTATCTTCATAAGAAATAGGAGATCATATCCGGATTGCTTCAAATTTGAAGCACTGAATGTTTTTATGGATATTTCTCAGACATCAAATAAATTAATCATATATTTTGATTACAATCCAAATTATATTTAAAATTATAATTTTGATTAATTTCACAAATGGTTTCCTACACTTTGTTCAAAATAATATATAAAATCAAAATATTTTTAGAATTATTAATAGAAATAAAATAAAAATAGCAATATTATAAATAATAGACGTCTTTGTTAAAGTTAGAAATACAGATATCACGGAATCTTTAGATATATTGAAATATAGATTTATTTTTATATATAACAAACAGTTTTATTTAAGTATTTTATTGCCAACCGTTAGTATAAGATTTCATAGAAGACATTTCAGTAATGACTGTTCCATCTTTGAAACTCATAAAATTATGACTTAGGCTATCAATAGTGTAAGCAAATAAACAATTAAGCACAATATGAAATCAATCATTACTTACGAAGCGCACCTGCAATAAAACTTCATATAAAAACTAATGTTTGGATTCCTATCTGTAGCCAAAGAATTTAGGAAAAGCAAAAATACCATTAATATTTGGCATCTTTACCTTCAATGCTTTTTAAGATCATTCCCAATGTAGCCCTAAAGTGTGCTAAAGTTTAACTAAAGGGCAAAAATACGAAAATGTTAGGGATTCTAACAATTCGAGTCCTAAATTTGAGTTTTTAGTAAAAGATTTCCATAATTTTATTACTAAAATACATTAATTAAACCAATAGTGTGCTCTATACAGAGCTTCCTTCCAATGAGTTCTTGTTTATCACCAAAAACATGATTATTATTTAAATTTATGTTTCGCATGTCTTTCTAAATTGCCTTAATTTTGAAAACGCTCTTCCCTTTGCTGTTCATTTAAAATAATAATTTATTTGGGATTTAATTTTTAATTATAAGTCAGTTTATTTTAGTTTATAGATAAGCACTCAAATAGGCCTTAATTTAAGATTACATTTGTGGTCTCAACAGTTAAATCATATTTGAAATCTTGAAAAACCACAAAATTTATTAATATTGAGCAATAGATATATTTTATTTTTATTTGGTTTTATTTTTTATGTTTGTATTTTTTTTATTTTCATTTTATTTTATTATTTTTTAAAGTTTTATAAATTTTATATAAGTTGGAACCAATTTAGTTGAGAAGAGGAGTTGGGCTCTTCAAAAAGTAATACCAAAGAGAAATAATTTTGTGTATGACTTTCCTGTATCATAAATGAAACAACAATATCATGATAGCTGTGCCCATCATTTTATTATAGCATAGAAGCAAAATAAAGTTCGAATTTACTCTCTTATTGGACTTTATCCCTGAATCATGTATGAGATAAAAGCTTAAACAATATAACGATATTCAAGTCTATTGCAGAAAATAAAAAAAATAAATGCTTTGTATTGCAAAATGTACTCTACAATACTTTAGAAGTATTGAATGTAACAAAGCTTTAGTACAATATCACACGAATCTGTGGTTTTTTCGAATTTATTATTACGAAGTAGAGTTCGTTTCTTAAAAGTAAAGAATTTATACTCTTTTTGTTTTTCTGGCGCAATAAATAAAAAATACACAACTCGTATAACTTCAAAAAAGCAAATAATATTTAGATAATTAAATCATTAATTTCAAGTATTGATAATTCAATTCAATAAGGGCTTCATTTATTATTTTCTTCTTGAATTCATTATAAAACTATTCAATTATTCATCAGATTCTTTGCATGCATTAAAAGCGAGCGATGCCACGCATAATCTCTTTAACTATTTGATCAAATTCTTCGTCATATTATTCTCTTTTATTTGTCTCTTCTTTTATTCATTAAAATTTCCAAATATTTACTTTTTTCAGTGCAATTCTCTCTTTTTCTCACAATTTTAATAATAAACAGATTTGTAACTTATATGATATATACAGTGATATACATTATATACATATATAATACTGCATACAGTTAATTAATTGCTTTCTATTAATATAACTCATTTTTAAAGCTGTAAATTTAAATCGTGTAAAATTGCATTATTGAGAGCACTTATGCGAAACATTAACCAAATTTAATTTTCCTCAATTTATATTATTATTGTGTTCTATCATTTATTTCAACGGATCATATATTAGTCCAAAAAATAATAGCTTCATGACTACCAAACACTAGAGATTTAATTTTAATTTTTATAATTACTCAGTTCGCAAGTTTTGATGAAATATTTGAAATAAGTTTTATGTATTTGGGTTTAATACAAAAATTGCTAAAAATATAATTAACTTTATTATTAGATATAGTTATCATTAATCAGGTGTAGAGTTGATTCTCGTATAGCTATAAATTACTTGAAGAATATAGACACATATATTCACTTTTGATAACTAGGAATAGTTTAAAATATTTTGGTTGCAATAAAGACTAAATCATAAATCTTGACATTTATTACATATAATTCAAAATTCAAGTCTTTTTTGTAGAAGAAATATATGATAAGCCCTAATAAGTGTAAACAACATTAAGATGATTTGGGTTTAAACTAACAGAATCGACTGCTCCCGAAATTGCATATGATGTGGAGCCAAAGCAAGCCATGTTTCAAATTAGGATATTGTGATCGTGACTTTGAGATGACTCAAAATGTAAATAAAAAGCTAATGGGAAGACATCAATGCTTTGAATCTCAATAAGTTTAACCAATCAAAAGGACAGGTAATTTAATTTTTGCAAAAGGACAGTCAATATCTGATACAACACAAGATAGTAGCTTAGAAATAGACTATTTCTAAGTTACTATGAAATAGTGTTTTCCCTACAATACAGATATTGTAACTCATATTGTTATGAATCAATAGAGGCTCTGCAGTATTGTTGCTTAAGTTAACATAAATAAGTTTCTCTAATATATTACGAATTATTATCAATAGAAGTGCAGTCGGATTCTGCTCTGACTGATATTTTTACATTCAAAAAAGCAAAGCATGAAAATAATTTTGGATTATTTTAGTGATAGTAAAGGGTATGAAATGAAGGAGTATTAAGAGAATAAAATAGTTGTGCAATATTTCGCACGTTTGATATAACTTATGAAAGCAATGCACGATTGAAAAGAAGCAAAAGCTATCGATTGAACATAAGAAGTGGTATAGAATATTAATATTGATAAGTCAGGTAAGAGATAACATTTGCATTTAGGCAACAGTGATATATATTGAGCTATAGATACATAAGAATACTTTGTAAATGAATCGATAGAATTTACATATAAAAATATTTTATTCAATTTTATGTTTTTCTATGGCAAACAACAAAAATTGATAAATATTTTAACTTTAGGAGATGTACTCAAAACCATAATTAGCTTTCTGTATATTTTATTCAATTGAGTATAAGTTTGAAAATTTATTTAAATAATGTGTATCTCATTATTTATGTCGTTAACTCTTAGCTGACTTATCATGAATTTTGCATTAAATAACCAAAACCTAATTTATTCAAATGAAAGTTTCATTTTGAAATACTGTTACATCAAATATTTTGCTTTTCAGTTAAGATTCTGTAGAAAATTATCATTGAGTAGTATTTCAAATAATAGATCTCTAATTTTCATCAATTCTTTGAAATAAAGTAAATGATTTATAGAATAAGATTTAGAGATATTAGAGTTTTACAGTGTATTGTTTTAAGCCTACAAAAGCTCTTTTAAAAAATGTGGAAATTCCTTTAGAACTTTAACAGATAAATAAAAGATTAACTTATTTAAGGTTAGGCTTAAATTTGAACACATTTATTCATTATTTTTTATGGACTCATTCTATTAAACAGAATTAATCACTGAATTTTGTTTATTTTCAAAAAACAAAATAGGGTAATAAAACTTAATCAATGTGTTTAAATGCAAAGTTAAATTTTTTTAAGAATTCTCTTTGAATTTAAGTTATATAAATTGCACCATTGACTTGACTAACACTTTTCATTCAATAAATTTCGATTAGAGAATGCTGTGCGAGTACAACATAATCGATATACTGTAAAAATACAGTAAAGATCGTAGTAATCATAGTAATCATAATCTAATAATTCTAATATCTTTCAAATTTTTATTATTATAGATCGGAAGTGCTTTTTATAGTGCAATGCAATGAAAAAAATTGTGTTCTTTATAATGCATGAGCAAAACCATACCTAAACACATACCCATTGACCAATTACGACAAAAGTATGTGACAGGTATAAAAGCACTTTTGAATTTGGTAAATATTTTATATTTTTCTTGACTTATGTATGTTTTTAATTGAGGTTTTTTTCAATTTTTATAGTTTTTCTTATGCAGTAAATTATTTGAAATACATTATTAAAATTTCAGTCACTTAAATGAAATTTAAGAAAGTAGGAGTACAACGGATTAAATAGATTATTACTTGCAATAAGATCTAAGAAACCTACTTTCCTGCCAACATTTAAGCAGAAGTACAGCAGTTTGCATATTAGCGTTGTATAGAAATTCATTTGTCAAAGATATTAAATTTTTTCAATAAATTCAATGATTAATGCTTTGCTCACTTATACGGACGCTTTACATATCTGAATACAGTTCAAACTAAAATTTTTATAAACACTTATTTCAAATAATCTACATTTTTAGTATGTCATTAGACTAATAGTTAGAGTTGAAAAGATTTGAAATAATTATAAGACTGTAATTTCAACTTTGATATAAAACTAATGTATTCACTGGAATCCAAACATAGCTCTAATTAATAAAATTTTTTGAGTATACATTTTTAAGAATTGAAAATTTACAGTTTAAAAATATATTAACCCTTTTAAGGGATAATTGGGAGGCGTTTGCCCATATTTTTCTTATAGTAAAATTTAACTTATTTTTTTACTTCAAAATGATATACAATTGAAATCTATATTTGAGGGACACTTGAAAACGATCGCTTCTTAGAATTAGAAACATAAATATTATACCTAAGTCGGAAACGGGATCGAAACAGGAATTGAAATGAAATTTTTACAGAACTCTAATTAGAAAAGAGTTGAAATGAAAAATCTACAACATAAACAACACTGGTATATAGACATTCGCTCTTTTTGTTTTTATACTCTGTATTCTAGGAATTAATTTATTTTCGATTAATGTGATGAACTTTGTTTAAAGGCATTTCTTAATGATTAGCTCGTATCGGCCCGTATATCACCAGCTCTTATACAGTATAATACTGTAGTGCACAATACATTTACTTTAACAAAAATAAAACAAAAACATCTTTTGCCTTCTCGACAAGATTTATAAGAATAACGGACTAATCAAATTGTTTCACAGTTTACTTCAATTAATTTTGATTATTGATTCATTAACTTCAATATAGTTTTGAGTATCAAAAGTCTGATTAGTTGTTTTGATCATTAAACTGCACTGTACTATATTTAAGTTTATCATTGAAGCAGAAGAATTGATAACAATTTATAAATATTTGCAAAAATGGTATTAATCTAAAGCATAACATACTCTTGTCATCCTTTCATATGATTTATATACATTAAAAATTAGAAAAGAAATATTTTTATAGCTCAATAAAAATATACTATCGATAACTATCTTGAATTTCGCTACAATATTATCGATCACTAGAGAAGCTCTCACTAGATTCTGATTCAAACCCTAAATTTCCTGAATGGTCATGACTTATCCTGTTTATCAATTGACATCTGATATCCAGAAAAAGTCAATAATTTGGAAGCAAAGTGCTATCAAATTGATGGGGACTCAATTATTGAATGCGCACTAACTTTGAAAAGAGGAACATAAAATTTGGTTCAACATAAATAATCAAATGTAAAATAAGAAGTTACAAGTATTGAACAGCTTCATCATTATATACAATATTAATCATCATTTGAGTTAAATGACTCCTAAGAATTAGATTCTTAATGTCTATTATCTATAAAATGCTATGAAGTAAAAAGTTATTTTCAAATAACTATATTCAGTGAGTTTTTCTGTGTAAGCCTTTCACCCATACAGACGCCAAATCGAAAAATTAAATTTTAAGATATTTAATAAATATCTTGTAGATTAATGGATAAGAAATAGTATATGGAATTCTTATACTAAAGATATACTGTTAAACAAGACAACAACCGAATGCAATCAGCTGTTAATAGTGACAAACACTCATTGTGCGGCATAAATAAACAAAGTTAATCAATTGTTAAGACTTTCCTTCATTCAGACCTTATATTAATTGAAAGCTAAACCTTAATCTCAACAAAGATCACTTTAAATAGATTTATTGCTTTACTTACAAAGTCTATTAAAACATGTCTTGAATAGAAAAGTCTATTAATACTCAAATTATTCTCTAATATTTGTTTTGATATTTTGAAATTCCCTTCAGATTATTGCATGTGTTTTACATAAGATAATAAATAGTGTTTTGATCTCGTTTTAAAATTTTATAAAAATGACAAAAACCCATCTTTCATGAGCACATGAATCAGTCTTTTCTCAATATCTTAAGAGTTCAAATCATTCATTTTTATCGACGTTTCAATCGATTTTGATATTTGTGTCGATGCCATTAGATGTGAAGTTACGTCCACTTCAATATTCAAATGAATATTAAGAATAGTGCAAAGTTTCTAATATATTATAAATTTAAAAACAATGTTCTTCATATCAGTTTCATAATTCCGAGTCAGCCTGTTTTGATTCACAGATTTTTATAATGACTAAAAGGATCTAATTTTTGATTTACAGTGTATGTTGAGTTCATTTAAATTGGATTCACTTATGTTAAAAGCAATTGAAAGTTTATAAACAAATCGATATAACTTATCAAAAAGCCACTCAAATTTTAATTAGCCTGCAAAATAAGTAACTGCTATAATATTATAACAGTTTTAGGCTTGTGCTGCATTATTGTATAAGTCCTATGATATAAAATTCATATTATATTTATGCGAATATTGAACAATAAATTGGAAAATTTTTCTCTTATAAGAAAAACCAAATTCTTCAGAGAATTCTTTTCTCTGTAACATAAAAATAGCATTCTATTGCACATAACTTATAGGGTAAAGGAATATATTTTATTATATTTTTGGTTACCGATGTGTATGAAATCAGAATTAATAATTCTTGTAACAAAAAAGAGCAATAAAGTTATCGGTTTGTGGATACGTTTAACACATCTCAGTTATCGATCTTAAAGATCTCTTTAAAATCTTTATTAAATATTAAATCAAATCTAGAATACTCTCTCTTAAGTGTGTACAATGGGCTCAATTAAAAACGGAAAAGGGTTCAAATGCCTGCTTTTCAGAGTCTTTATAGGAAAGTAAAACAGTTGAAAAGTATAAGTCTATAAGACATTCTGTTTAAGTGAGAGTTAACTCAACTCAAATTCATTTAAGTGAGAGTTAACGCTTTTTATTAATGTTTGACTTAAACTTTCTAATAAAGTATTTTCACTAAAATTTCTATTATCAGTGATATAATGTATAAATAGGGTTATCACTAATAGTTAGTGAAATTATTTTTCCGTTTTTAATTGAGCCCATTGTACCTCTCTATAGAATATCTGATGAGGGGATTCATAGAGAAATCTCTGATATTTTACAAAATTTGACAAAAATGATGAAATAATGAATATTACTTTCGCCGAAATGACACCATTTTATTATTTTGCAGCAAACAATTTATAACTATCCTAATTAAAAGGTGATCATCATATTTGAACAAGAATTCTGTGATAATTTAAGCCACAAAATGTAGTATACATTCCATATCCCTTTGAGGTGTAATTTGAAAATTAAATTTATAGAAATTATGCAGTTCTACGTTTTAGGATCTTGTGAAGTGAGCTTTTTCTTCAGGCTGAGAGCACAGACGTGTAATTCAAATTGAATTTCTCAATCTGTGAGCATTTAAAGCATAATATAGAAGGTATTGCAATAATTAAATGTACTATTATTAGCATCACTTGGTATAACTTTGTGAAATATTAGTATTATTGTGTATTTTTGGAACTTTTTCATGAAGCAATTCATCATATATTTGTTGTTTGTCTTATCTGATAGGAATTGTGGCCAATGTAGTGAAGATAATGTAGAATCACATCATCAAAATGGCATTACTTTATCGATTCACCAAATTGAATGACAGAAGCAATACAGGCATTTTCACATTTATTGTTACACGTTCTGTGACCCGAGACCTGCATCGAGACGCCACTACCAAAGACTTTTGTTACGGCTATCACCGGTGGGCTATATCTTTCACTCGTGCCAACGACAAAGTTCTTGGTGTTTACTTAATTATACGCAATCCATCGGCTAATACTAAATGCTTCACCGATTTTAGTCTTACTCTATTAAATAGAGAGCACTTCAGCAAAAATGAATGCTTTTCCGAAAAACAGTGCAAGTTTACGGTTGATCACCCGGCACAGGTATGCTATACTTTCTATACACATATAGTCTATAACCGCTTTCAAATATCAAATCCCTAACTAATTCGCAAATACATAAGAAATATAAACAAGAGTTCAATTTTTGAAAGATTGAACCAATGCTTAATGTAAAGACAGGTTACGTTTGCGGTGTATTTATTTGGTATTACATTTCCTGCTGCCTGAGAATGACATAATGTTTAAATATATCTAAAGGTAAGATAAACATGTTTTGAGTGCCAATATATGACATAAATCCATGAAAGCCTTGCTATCATAGAGGAAATTGAAATTACTTTTTACTCAAAAATATTTTTCCAATTTTATTCTTATGCTCTCTATACTGAAACAATCTATACTTATAAAAGGGAATAAGTGGAGTATTTCACTCAAAACTCATGCAAACAAAAAGTTTAGTTAAGCTCAAAAATGCCTGACAGGTGACAAAAAAGAGGCTTTGCTGTAATACAAGTACAGGTACTTTCGAAGAATTTAAATAAAATACGATTTCGTGCACAATCGAGTGGGAGGAAAAAGAAAGAATCAGCTCATAGGCTATAGAGTTCAAGTGATGATAAAGAGTTTAGAGGTTTAAGCGCTCGAGTTTGTTGTTATTGCGTGACTAAAATATTTAATTAAATTTGAGACGTTTTCCTCTTTTATCTCTTATTTATGGAATTATTATTTCAGCAAAATCTTAATTTATTAATATATATAATCATTTTTGAATTAGCTCTAAAATTAAATATAAAAGCCATTCACATGTTTTGCTTAATGGATTGTTTTATATAAATAAAATTAACTTTAGGTTTTATAATTTTAAAACATCCAACCGTTTAGTGTAGACATCAAGTTCATAGTAAGATCAAGTGTTTGAGAAATCATTACCAGAGTCTCTACTTTTTAGGAAATCCCAAATTTTCCGACTTTTTCCCAAATTCTCCAAAATTTTAGTATTTTATTTTAAAAATTCTAAAATTTACAGGGGGTTCAAAAATTAAGCGTTTTTGTTAGATAATTATTCCAAAATTATTTTAGCTCAAAAAATTTTTATATAACTTTTTTGCTTCAAAAAATTTTGAAAAGTTCTAACTTTCAAACACGCAATCATTGAATCTTATTCAATAAAATTTAAATTTTTATTCCAAAAAATCGTCCGAAATTTTCTTATTTTAAGTAAGAAATTCCGGCCGAAATTTGAAGGATTCAATCTCCGAAAAATAGAGACTCTGATTATTACTTATACTTTTGCAGTCT
>JAQGCH010000055.1:0-38826 GCA_034699485.1 Nanhermannia elegantula
GAATCAGATGCTTGGGATGGACTCATTTCAACCTATTCATTGGGATTTTCCATCGCTATTAGAAGCTTAAAAGAAGTTAACTTCACTGTATTATTAAAGTATTCGTTTCTGATATATAACGTTACGCTCAAACACTTATTTTGTTCGTGTTTTGATTTAATTTTTATATAAAGAATGAGAAAATAAATATAAAATACTCATTTTCGAGCATTATCACATGCTTATAGTGCTTATAATAAATTGAGTATTAATGTGTTTTATTCCCTTCTAGTGTACTGTATTTAAGCTTCAGATAATGAGTCTATATATATACTGTATTTAAATATTTTTATATTGTTTAAAAATAATACTGATAGTTAATAAATTGTTGACTATTATAATTTGGTTTTTGACTCATAAATAAAATGACAGTTTTAACTGTATTTTTTATGTGATTCAATTTTTACATCTGTTAAGTAGTAGATATTTGAAAATTGCTTAACAAGATGTATTGGAGCGTATATATGTTACTTTATAATAAATGTATGTAAATCATTTAGTTTCGCTTTTGTATTAATATTTTCATGAATAAGATGAAAGAGAAATAAAATTGAATTGAAGACAACAAACGATTAATTACATATAATAGAGCTCAAGTGATTAGAACATTAAGTGCGATTTAACTTTATAAACTGTATTTGCCGTAGAATTTATTAAATTCTATAAAAATAATGATCTCCAAAATGATAATTTAAATTTGAAGCTCTATTTTATGACACATTTTGAAGGCCTATATCATCAATCAAAACACTTCACTAAACGAGAGGAAAATTCAGATTTAATTGAAAGTAATAAATAAAAAAAATCTCCAAATTTATGTCAGGAATATGTTTAATGATAAAAAATTTATTAAATGAAAGCCAACCTCTGAGCATGTTATAGGAGAGCTGTATATAAATTTCAAGTGTATCGACCCGTCATTTTCAATTTTAAATTTTATTTATGCCTTAAAGACTACAAAAACAGACAGAGATTTCGCACCACTTGATAGAAACAAATTGAATAGTCATCCAAATAAATTGAAATCTTCAAAAAATAGTGAATTCTTATGAAAAACTATTTCGCACATGATATGAATTCTATTACACCACAAAAGCTCTAATAAATTGATGTTTTCCTATGTACTTGAGTTTGCACTCTCTTTAAGACATTTCAATTCTATGTCTTACAAGTTTAGCACCTCTTCGGGAAACTTGTTAGAAAGTGAGGTAAGCCTTAAAATGTAATCAATATCACTCATAATCTTTTTTATTCAAAGATTTTCAAATAGTTGTCGGTTTATTATATAATTAGAATTATTGATTAGCAATACTAACGACTAATTTAAAGATCATTTGGAGAACTGAAGATAATCTTTTTACTGATATAACCAACAATAGTATTTATTAGCTGTCTGTCATTCAACTTAATAGCTTTACTGACACTGTTAAACACTTAATGTATTCAGTGACAAATGTCAATCATGTTAACTATTTATAAATTTTTATGAGATTCTAAGACTTATTTTTAATCACTTCTTGATTTTTGAAGGTTTAAAAACTTTTTGAAGCATTACAAGCATTGAAGTTTACAAGCATTAAAAAATAGAGATAAGCATAAATTTGCAATTTATTTTAAAAATAAGGTAACACTTAACTTATTATAAAAATAAACAAAATAAAAAAGTTTAGATATAATATAATTATCTTACCTGTTGAGCATTTTGCAGGACTTGTTAAAAATGAACGATTTATTTATTATTAAATATTTGAGTTTAACTGGAGTCTAATTATTTATTTAGTTAAAGAGTAGTGAATATTGTTTAAAAAATTAAAAGAGATGTCTAAGAGATTACACTTCACATTATTTTGTAGCTTAACTCAAATTATGAAAACGATGTCAATGACAAGAAAACTTTTTGTTTGACTACAAAGTTATCGAATGCATATGTGATTACAATTGTGGAAATATAAAGTTTGAGTTGAGTTAATATACTAAGAATACACTTAAAGCATCTTTAAAGCGAGTGGAGGTATTGGGTAGGGCGGAGCCAATTCAAAATAAGTTACTTTATAAAATAATTTAACTCTTGAAAAGTCCTGCCTTTCGATATGTACTATATTATAGTCAATATTGAGTGAATAATGAGATCCTAATATGCCCTTATTTATGCAAAAACATATAGACTACGGTGCAAAATAAAAACAATACTTCATAAGTAGAGAGATATGTTAACAAAAAAATTATTTAACGACATATTAATTAAGCTCTTTTTCTTTAAATCTCTATATAATGATAGTTTCACGAATTCGAAGAAATAACAAATCAGTTATTGCTTTAGGGATTTCCATTAAATCTATACACAAAAAATATTTAAATTAACGGAAGATTATTTCCAATGCATTACACTAAACTTGGCTGCCCTTCACCTCTAGACCTTTTATTCAATTATTTATTTTTGTGGCATTGGGAAGAAAATATTGTACTAAATTATAAATGTTTCTCTTGATATTATAGCGTAAACAAAGCAATACTTTGTCATTAGGATAACTCATAGAAAAACTAAATGTGACTCATATTAGAATAATAAGCGATCACTTAATTCATTGCAAAAGCTAATTTCACGGAAAGCCCTTGAATTACAGTACTATTATTGATAGGATTCAAGTTTTCTTTATATTTATCAGATATTTATTAACTTAAGCTTTTTGAGAGGTAACTAAATCATTGAAATATCAACTGTTGACAGTCCGAAAAGGTCACATAAACATATAATTTCTGCTATTGTTTAGTTATGGATTCTGTTCAAATTGATCCAATTTTTTAACTAAATAAACTTGGTTTACATTTTTATATAAATTTAATAAATTCAATTATTGCCTGCAATGTAAATCTCAGTAATGTTTAGTTGATGTTCGAGTGAAATCATAGTTATTAGACAATGTTTTTTCTGATTAGACGGGGAGTTTATTATTTAGATGTTGACCTGCATCAGGTTTTTAACTCAATAGTTTTCAAGAAAATGATTCAAAAAAATTTGCAATTCTTTTAATAAACTTCTAATAATGTAAATTCTAATTCTTATGCAGTTATCAGGGCTTTAACTGCTCGTTGAAACGTTTGAAACAATTATATACTAAAAAATGAATGTCAATCAATGTAAATGATAACAAGAAAAATGAGCTCATTATTATTTAACACAATTTTACGAAATTTATTTTTATTTATTTAAATATTAACTTTTCATTGGTTTCTTTGCAAATATTTGGTATTCCCACCAAATACTTAATAATATTTTCTTTAAACGGTTGGAACTAAATGATTAAATTATTTGAAAAATTAAATTTCGAAAAAAGTTTTTTTAATTCTTCAATCGATTAAATGTTTGATTTTTATAAATCGATCAGTCAATCAAATTAGACAGTAATCAGTGAAATGAAGTCAATAAAACAGCAAAATGAGAAATATTTATACAAACAGAATATTTTTATGATTTTATTATTGATTTTATTAATTCATTATTGAGTCCTTAATTTCTTAATTATTATTCCTAAAAACTCTTAATAGTATTGTAATATTATTTTATATTATAGAAAGTCTATTCAGAAGGGAATTCTTCAAAATTCAGAGTTTTATGAAATTAAAAGAATTGGCGAAAAGTATAGGCCATGAAATTTCATATTTGCCTAAACATAGATATTAGACTTCATGTCAAGAAATAAGTCTTCAATTTATTTTGAGATTGGCATTCATTTCTTACGCTCTATATTTATTACAAAGCTAAAGGAATCGTATGTAACACTAACCTAACCTTAGTCTAATCATTATTTGTCTGGATTGTCAATTCAATTAAGTTGTAACTTGGTTTCAATACAACGATCTTTTATTCTACGCTCTTAAACATTTTTGTAAAAAAATTTTGGCGCAAAAATACTTTTTCATAAAAAATTATTTTTAAAATGGATTAATTTTGGCCTCCCTTTAAAAATTAAGAATTTATAAAAGTGGATCCCATTTCTTCATAAAATATGACACTTATTACAGGTACAATACGAAAAATGTTCCAAATGAGACTCGTGTGTTAAAATGGTGCTTACCTTTGTTGAAGTACTTTTTATCTATTAACGTTAATGTGGAAGGTGTATTGTAATTTACTGTACTCTACAGGCATTAAACTATTATATATGTCTCAGAAGTCAGAGGTCATTGTTGCACGAAATCCGAGTTCGAGTTAACTGTATGTCAGAGTTTTTCCAATGCTAGCATAGACTAAAGCTTAGTTCTTAATATACTCTAGACCAGGCTGCAGATTAGTCAGATATTTCAGTGGATTATAGTTAGTGTGATTCAAACTATCACTAATCTGGCATAAACCACTTTAATACCTTTGAATTGGAAAAGCGGTATATAAATGTAGGCTACCTGTGCTTATCATAATTGCGTTTGTCATAATCCCAGTTTTAATATCCCTGAAATGAATTTACACCATTTAACATCAATGAAAAACTTGAATATAGTTATTTTTAAATCAAACAAAGTTTTGATTGAATTATTTATGTACATTCTAATATTTCAATTTATACAGGTTTAAAAGGAGAGGTTAAAAATTAATTATCTCAATGAGAAACTTTTACTAATGTTAAAAATAAAAAATGATTTCAATAAAATTTTATGAATTGAGATGTCCGACTCATGATCGAAGGATCGTGGGTTCGAACCCTGGATTCGAAGCTGTTTTTTCTGCAATATGCCGGCCATATATTCATTGTTTTTAACATTTCCATGGCCCGACGCGTTCGCCCACGCCGACACGGGGTTATCCCTTTGAAAATCTCACTGGTTTTCAACATGGGCTTTAGTGAGATCTCCTCTCATTAGGGAGTTGGCTGAAGAAAACGAAAACGAATTGGTATGTAAATATGTATAAGTCCATTGAGATTTAAATGGTATTTGACACAAGATATACATGTTATACATGTTTTATTAGGCAAATGTGCGAAATGAAAATTGTAATTTTTTAATTTTCTTTAATTATATTCAAACTTTTTAAAAAAATTTGGGTCTTACGGATCTTTATCTACCAGATCTTAGGAAAAGGCAAACAGGGATTTTGACAATTATGACAAAAGCAATTATAACTAGGGTTGCAATATTACGCGTAGAAATCGCTTAGAATCGAGTAATTTGTTTATAACATCTTATTAGTTGAGCTAATATAATAAATTTTACATTGATTTTTTGGCTAAAATTATTACAAACCTAGCGCTACTTTTGCTTTATAAGACTGAACATCTACTACTAACTCGTGAGTGTTCAGGCTTATAAAGACTCTACACATGGGTACATGGGTTCGATTTTGAACAATGAAATCAAATTTAAACTTAGCTTTTTATGGTGTGAAAACAATAATTTTATCGAGGAATCTAGTATTAAAAAGACACATTATTAAAAAAATCGTGTAGTCTGTGTGTATGTCTCTCTGTCTATCTGTCTGTCTGTAATTCAGCAATAATGTAATGTTTTTTTTAAGAAAATTTTTTAAAAATTCAATAAAATGTAACGGCTATATCAATTTGTTAAACATTTCAAAAAATTAAATTTTAAATCTGAAGCTTAAAATATATATGAAGTAACGCAAAAGTAACGCAAAGTAAAATCATAAAGTTCCGAAACAGCCGGAACTGCTGGTTAGTTTACAAAACAATAATGTACTGTGCAGTTTACAGTACAGAGAGGGTTTCGAAATACACGTGTAGTAAGAAATAAAATGCTTAAAACGATAAATAAAATTCGTGCTCATTATAATTCACAAAAAATTGGAAAACCCCTGGAAATGATGTGTCTTATGATAAAGAGATACTTATCCTAAGCTAATATTTATAAATTATATTCTTAACTATTAATAAGAATAATTGATTTGCATTCGTAAAGCAAGAAAGTTATTAATTTTAGTTTATTTCAAACCTTAAGGTCAGTTCAACAATAACTATGAAATCGTGATTGACTTATCAGGAATGACATAAAGACATTTCTCATATAAAGCGATAATTCTCATGTTAGAGCATAAGTATTAAAATTACATTCATTTCATACAATATATCCATATTTTTGCAATAAAGGGTTCAATGAAATGCTGTTTACAGTTAATAATGCTTCGATTGACTGATTTTTTTACTTATAGTTTGCATCTATGAGTGTAGAGTAGTCTATTATAGGTGAGTAGACCACAACTTGATTAATTGAGGATCATCACTGTTTTCTTAGGCAGCGATGATTTTTTTTACAATTCCATTCCATGGAAGTGCAAGTCTTGCTGATAAAAATTTAATGATAGAGGAAATAAAAAGAAGTTTTTTCAAAACAGTTTAGAAAAGAAAACCTCATTGTGAACAATACACAATTAAAATTACAAACAATACTGTACTTTATGATAAAATGGAGAAAATGTAATTTAAATACTGTAATTACAAGTTAGAAAAAATGCTTTTAGTAAAGAAAAGATGACTACAGTTTTGTTATGACTACTATAAGATACGAAGTAACCTGGATTCCAATGTTCTGTTCCAATGTACAGAACATTTCACAACTTAAATATGAAATCAATTAATTCTATAATATACTTAGAGACTCCACTAATGGCCGATTTACGCCGAATATTACCGCCGATTTTAAAAGCTTAGACTCTGCTTAAGCCTCTAATACTCCGAATATAACCGGTAAAAGATATGATATTTATCGCTTTTTAATAGATTTCAGTAAAGAGACACGTGCTTTCATTTTTTAGTATTTAATTAATAAATATTATTCTTTTTCTTTAATTACGATATCTCGAAAATGAGAGACGAATCATTATGAGTGAAGGATTACTTAAAATGCAAATTCTATTGTATTTTAACGGAGATATTGAAGATAAACTCAATCATTTTTAATAATAATACTGTTTTTAATACTTTTATTTATCAATTTTACTCTTTCTATGTTAACACCGAATATTACCGCCCAATTTTGTAAAAAAATTTCGGTTTTAGCTTACGCCGAATAAAACCGCCGAAATTTCTCTTTCTCTTACGCCGATTAGTGGAGTCTCTAAATATACTGTATGGCACATCCATTACCCATCTGTAATTAAATGCTAAATAAACAGATGAAATGGAAATGGATATAATGAAGTGGAATTCCGGTTAGATTTTCTGTGGAAATGGAATGGAAATAGGAGTGGTTTTTCAGAAGGCTTTCATCACTATTTTTAAATTAATATTTTCATTTCCTATACAGCACTAAAATAGGCTAATGTTTAACAAAGAATGCCATTAAATAGAATTTATGCGGAAAAGATAGACACTATATTATTATTACAACTTTTGCGCATATGATTCAACCCGATCCAGACTTGAATTTTATAAAAAAGAATAAGATTTATACTTTTGTATATCACAAAAGCCCAACACATTCAATATCAATGCTCATCTTTATTCACATTAATAATTGATATTATGAGAGTCTTTATGACCTTAAATGATTGAAAAAATGTCAATTTAACGATCATTTTAGTATTGAAAAAGTTAGATTTGTCTGTTATCAGCAGTACATCACAAAATACTTATTTAGTTGACCGGTTTCTTCGACTTTCGAACAAATAAGTCAATTGTGTATTATGTGATTCAATATTAGGTAAAAAATATTCTAAACCAAAAAATATTTATTATAACATAATTTGGAGAACAGTGTTTTGATGTCTACTTTAATACATTATAGGTTTTTTACATAAAAGTTTAATCATATTTTAATTGTTAACTTTAATTATAACTTTAATCATTGATTCATTGAATCATAAATTAAAAGCGGAAGTAATTGGTAGACAAACATAAATTGATTAAATAAAAAGTTCAAGATTTTGAGAAAAATTGATTTGACATTTAGTTCAAATTAATTCAATCAAATGATACAAATGTATGACCTTATTTAATATTAAATAATAAATGATAAAAATATCCGAAAGATTCAATATACAGTAGATTAGAACTGGATTAAAAGTGCTTTTTCATCCTATTTTATCAAAAACATTGATTTTTAAATATAAGTTTGTATTTAAAATTATTTTTGATAACAACCAGTACAGTATCTAATAAGCAAACGCTTATAGATTACTAGATTTTATTCGAATCACATTTAAGTCAATTTAATGAACTTATCGCTTTTCAACCCTTATCTAATTGTATTTCTGATTTACATAAAGATAAAACTATAGAAACCATGAAGTGTTTATAATTTTGCTAAAGTTATAATTTAATTTTAACACTGATAGAAACGGAAAAGGGGTGCAGTCATCGATGGCCTGTCTATTATCGCCCACTTCTCATGTCTTAATTGCGTTTTTTTGTTTGTAATTTATAAATACTCGAAAAGTGTTTATATTTACAAAGTTTGATGGATTCTCTGCTTTATTTAATGCGATTTAATGCGATTTAATGCTATAACGCTATGTTTATAACTAGTATTATATTTGTTCAAAAAAGGGTTGAATCCCATTAATGAATATTTAATTGAATATCATTATTGAGGTACTTATGATAATATTTGATTTGAAGCCTTATTGACTAATTTCATATATCCTATTGACTCGTGCACTATATTTTAAACTCTAAGACTTTTTTAATTTTTGTTTTTAGTGAATCTTTTCTGCAAAAGGAATTTTAACTTAAGTGCCATCAGGATTCACGACTTCGAAACTTAATTTTCATCAATTCATTCAACTTTGAATCTTTATAAATAACTGGCAAATCATATGAGAATAAAAGTCCCATAAATTATAGCAAAAATATTGCTTATTTAGTATACAAATAAAATTATTTGAATTTTATTACTTAATAAGATTTATTTTTTAAACAAAGTACCGAATTTTATTTATTGAATATAAAAATTAATCAAGTTTTCATTTCGATTACTTTAATTAAATGAGAAAATTTTGAATTTTAATTCATATTACTTTATCAAACGATGAAGATTTATTACGAGAGCTAGAATTTGAAATATGAAAAATATTTTGGCTGTTAATCCCATGAACTTTTGTTTGCAAACTTAATATGAAAAGAAATAATTTATGATATTTTTAAAAATTAATTAAATTTTAATTTGAGTTGAGGTGGTATATGCCCTTTTGCCCCTCTGCTAGTTAAGCTACTGAACTGAGCTTGCAGTATTGCGCTGAGAAAGCTGACTCACCTGTATAAAAGACAGGTATGACATCAGTTCTTCAGAAATTACTTTGTATAAGAAATGTAATTTACTGTAAATTATTGTAAAGTAGTTTAAAGAAATTCAAATGATTAGACATAATGTATTATTGAGAGGTTTAAAATATGGCATTTCATAAATGATTAATTACAAGGAAACCTTATCTCCACTAAGTATCTGATTTAAAATATTCTTTTACCAGATCAACCGTATGTCCAAAATAGTCATTTAAATCTGCAGAGGCCAAGAAACCTATGAATTATAGTGACCACAATTTCTTTATTTTAATAGTAAAGTAATTTACTAAACATAAAAAGGGTATTTTTGGTTCATTTTTACATATAAACATCAATCAATTTTTATAAAAAAAGCTTTAAGTCTTTCACATAAACTTTTTCACAGAGAATATTAATCGATCCACCTATCACTACAGCCTTATTACTTAGCAGGTTTAATACATGTAAATAAAAAATGAAATGATTAAATGCCTGCTTTTCAGAATCATTATAGGGATTATAAGAAAGTAAAACTGTATTATTTATAACATTAATAAGTCATTTAGTACTCAACTTTATTTAAGAGATAGTTAAACTTTTATATTGAAGTTTGATTTTAAACTTTTTAATAAAGTATTTTCACTAAAATTTCTATAATCAGTCATATTATGTATGAATATGATTTTTCACTAATAATTAATGAAATTATTTTTTATTTTTTATTTGCACGTACTGTATAGTAAACTCATTCAGAACTTGCAAATGAAAGTTTCTAGATTTTGATCAATATAATCGAAATTATTTTTTAAAATGGTTCAATATTCGCATTACTTTCCATCATACGTTGCCAGCAGCTTGTGCTGAGAGGGAAAAACCTTTCTAGGGTTGGAAACGTTACATCAAAATATTTAAAGAGTGGTACGAATACAAAAAATATTTTAACTTTATTTTTGTTATTTTTTAAATAAATAACTTGTGTTTGTGCATAACAAAAATATTTTTTGTATTCGTACCACTCTTTAAATATTTTGAGGTAACGTTAACAACCCTAGAAAAACTCTTTCCCCACTCAGCACAAGCTGCTGGCAACTTATGCTTTACATTATTAGGTAAAAGATATTGAAATGAGTTACTTTGTTAGTTTTATTTTATAATTCAGGAACACTACTTGCATGACATAAAATTGAATGAATACAAAGAATAAAATAAAATATCTGTAAAATAGTGACTATTTTTAAAAACTAATAGATCATTACGTATAAGTTTATAAACAATGAGATGTTGAAAGAATGTTTTCAATTGAAGATTAGGTATCATTTAATGCATAGGTTTTCAAACTTTGTTGTTCCATTGGCCCCCTTAGACGAATTTCAATGTGGTCCCTTTTTAAATAATCGGTGGCCCCTTTCCATAGAAGCTAATGTTATTTTTTTTCATCCCATGGCCCTCAAGGGGTCAGTGGCCCCAGTTTGAAAAGCGTTGATCTAATGCTTACAATAAATTTGAACTATTTATTAGTCTTATTTCGAAACCTTATCTATATTAAAATGATTTACATTTAAAGGCTCTCAAATTCAACTGTAATGAATCATAAATAGAAAGATTGAAAATATTAGCGTTGATTAATGCTTTAGAGTAAGGTTTATATTGTATTGAACTCATCGATGATTGTCCATGAGTAAGTACCGCATTAGAAGTGAAAACAAGCTCAATGATTGATCAGTGACTTGAAATACTAGTTAATATTTATATAAAGGGAATCACCGATTCAGTCTTCAATGAAAATCAGAATTCAACAAATTATTTATATGAAATAAAATTGCCATTTCAAAAGTTTGATTATTGTTTCTATTCTCACATTCAATGCATTTCTAAAACGGTTAAAGTTTTAAAACCTATTTCAAAAAAATTATAACACAAATAATACTGAATTTGTGGCTTTCAATTTTTAACTCAATTTTATTTAATGAATTTTATTTTCTCAAAATGTTTTTTAAAGTGTTTAATTATTAGTAAATTACTTATTAAAAGTATTAGTAAAGTGACGCAGTGGGTAAGGTGCCGGACTCATGATCGATGGGTCGGGGATTCGAATCCCAGCCTCGCTATTCTTCTTTGATTGCAATATACTGGCCATATATTTATTGTTTTCGAGCAATCCCTAGGCCCGTAGCATTTACCCACAGCCAACACAGTTAACACCTGTAAAAATCTTACTCTAACTCTTGGGCTAAAGGTGAGGTCTCCTCTCATTAGGGAGTTGGCCGAAGAAAATGTTATGTTATGTTATGTAAGTATTAGTAAAGTATTAGTAAAAAGTATTAATACAAATATACAGTGGAAGCACCGTTTTCAGCGCGATAGTATATATAATAGAGAAGGGCCTTCCCGGGAAAAGTCAATATCGTTTTCCGGGATCCCGAAATTTTTTTAACTAAAATTTGATTTGCCAAATTTATGTCCCAAACTCAACTGACCATGTTTTAATTAATTTCGTACAATTTCTAATTAACAATAAGCAATAAATTCAATTTTAAATTAGTAAAATTTATTACACACACTTTTAATATAAATAATTATTTTTTAAATTCCACTATCAATGATATCTTTGTTGATTGAATGAGTTTCTTCTTCATTGATATCAAGTTTCTACTTAATCTCAAGTCCCTAAGATGTTAAACCTTCTTTTCAATTAGAATTAGTCACATTTGCAAAAGTTGAACAGCTTAAATTAGCATTATTTTTGCTTTTTTTAATTCATTTATTCGCAAATTTTTTCGGGAACGGCAAATTTTCATTTTCCTGAATCGCAGACCCACTCTAATATATAATACGGTACAGTAGCTTGTTAAAAAAATTCTATAAAGAGAATAGAAGAGTTCGGGCAGATCTTAATATAATATTTATATAGTAATAAATGTGATACAACTTTAATTGCTTTAAATAAAATATTATGATATATTAATTACTCAGTTATTGAAGTAATTCTATCGGTTTTGAAAAATCAAAATTACTAAGAAATGAATCATATGATTCGGTATTTGTTACTCAGTGCTGGTGGTCAGGCGTATATTAGGCTTTCTTCTTATTAAATTGAAGATGTATTAGAACTCATATTAAACAAACTTAATGAAAGATGAGCTCTCTCTTAAAGACGAAGGAATCGCATCTCATTCTAAATTTGATGAATCGCACACTTAGGAAAAGAGATTACATTTTATGTAAAATTGAAATACTCCTAAAATACACTGTGCATTGAATTGTGAGCGTCACATATAAGCCGGTGTGTAATTCTTAAAAAAACTTTCATCTAATAGAAGGTTACATAAGAGGAACAGGTTCTCAAAAAATGCATATTAGAGTTAGAAGTTTACTGCATTATTACATGACTCAGTCACTCAGTCACCCAAATTAAATTTTTGGCATTTCAATACTTGTCAGTTTCTATATATATTAATTTATTAGTAGTAATGAACAACATTATTGATAACAAAAGCACAAAATATAAGATTATTCTCAACCTTTACATTTTTAAACAATAATTCTTTAATTGAATAATTCATACGGAAATTGAGCTTAACTTATATATCATCTCTTAATTACAACTCACAAATTATAAGTCTTTCATTTATTTTAAATTCTTATTTACATTCAATGAATAACTCAAATAAGTTAAAGTTTTTACAATATATTAATAGAGAGTAAAAAATGTTATACACATATATTTTAATCAATTTAATGGAAAATTTTTTACTCAAGACTTAGGTTTAAGATGAAGTCATTATTGAATTCCAGTTATTGACACAAGTTTTCTATTAATCTTTGTTTATGACATCAATTTTAAATTTAGGCTTTAATTTAATTTTCATAGAAATGCGTGAAAATAATAAGAATTTAACTTAAATTTTCACAAAGTTAATGGAAAAGCTCTGAAAGATAGTCATAAATATTAAATTTACTAAATCTTAATTCTTGAAAACAAATTAAAATAAATTCTTCAAACCTAACCTGGTTTTAAATTTGAATTTTAAATTCAAGTTTTTATTCTATTCTCTATAAAAATAAACAAATTCCTTCACAAATATCCTTTAAACCCAAGAGGTTAGTGGGCAGTACCGGAAAGCTCCGAAATGTGTAGAAATTCTTTTAAAGGATATCTAATCAAATGAATAAAACCATAAATCAAATTTCTCCCACCTATTAAACAATTAAAAAGAAAAAATACAACTCTTTGTGCATTATTAAAATCATTGTCTTGGGATAGATTATTAAATTAAACAATAAAATAGATAATTAACTGTTTAAATTTGAACGGTCTTTTGTGAACCTTAACTCTTTAATAACTTCATTTTTTGCATTTAATTGAAAGTTTTTTTACAATATTTAATATATTTTTGGGAATTTGATACTCACTTTTTGTAACCAGTTTTGTAAACTATAAGCTTAACAAAAAAAGCATAATTAATAATAGATTTTCAATTGAATAATTAATTTACTGTACTTAATGAAAATACTATCATATTTATAAACTAATAATAGATTTAAGAGAATCTTTTTCTTATAATGAAAATTGAATCTCTCTGAATTAATTTAAATGTATTAATAATTAACACAAATATTAAATTTAATTACAGTAAAGCCCTGTTATAATGATACTCGAAATAGCGAAGCCTCGTAATAACAAAGTTGTATTGGATTTGACTGGACATAAACTAATTTATTATGTCGGTCATCATTATGACATATTAGCATTTATTAATAAATTATAAAACTAAAGTTACATTTTTACATTAGAAAATTAACGAATCAATTTTCAATCTTAGGCAAAAATGTATCTCAAAATTTAGATTATTTGGAAGTGTTGAAAATTTTTAAAATATGAAATACTAAAATAGATCGTTACCTCACTTGATCATATCCGACTTTTAAATCCCTTAAATTTTACAAACATTTTTGCAACAAATGAGCTAAATATAATATTTTTCGTATTTGAGAGTATAAGGTCCTCATGCAGTTCTCAGATCTTCAAATTACTCAGATGAGCTCAATCCAGCAAGATATCACTTGCAAGGTTTGGCCACTCCCGTCGGGATTTCACCAGAAGTGGCCATGTTCAGGTCGGATGTGATCGAGATTAACTCAGCTTAGCCTACTGAATCGGGTAGTCAATCGGGAACACTCTTAGACCCAAAAACTAAATTCACCTTAAATATGAATTAATTTGAAAAGAAATAATTTCAAATATTTGATAACATAAATTCTAATGAATCTTTATTTTTTTATTATTGATCAAAAATGATTACATTCTCGACAACTATTTACAGCATTTATGTTTTATACAGATTTGTGTGCAGTTATCTATTAGTGAGTCCAATGTCGAGAACTCCTATAATATAAGTGATAAAAAGTTGAAAATTATACAAAGTGTTAAATTAATACTGAATTATCTAAAATTGTAAATGTTTCATAAAAAACAATTTAAAACCTTCTAATGATTACTTACATAAGTTTAAAAGAATAAATTACAAATAGCTTTAAGTAATAGCTTCTAATGCAATGCAATCTTATGTCTTAAAGAACTTGAAAATGATTTTCGATTTTAAATCAAAAATGTGATGGTTTGTAACAATTATTCAATTCAAATGAATAATATCTAAATTTCTAAGCTTGTAATTCGATTACATGAACAGCTGTCTCCTTAAATCTATTGTTAAACTATTTTAATTAGTCTCAAGTTTGTTATAATTAAATGTTAGACAAACAAAATGATTACAATTTTTAAAATTCTTGTTTTTTTAAATTTATAACTCAGTCAATTATTTTTGAATGAAAGCTGTTATACCTTTTATTCATTTAACTTATAAATACTAAGATTGTATTGACTTCAAATGTAATTCAATTGTATTTCTCAAATTTTTAAACATTAATCTGAGATCAACCACAAGTTTATAATTTAATTTCTGAGTACGATTTCGTTAAAATTTTAATCAATAAAATTTGATTATAATTACTGATAAAAGTTTGTTAAATATAAAAACATTAAATATTATATTAATTACAACCCAATTATAAAGTGATTATATTATATAATAAATCATATAAAGCATGATATGGCAAATCATATTCTATCAAATGTAAACTCAATTTTAATTATTGTATTTTGAATTCTTGTCATTTCTAAAAAATTGCATAAAAGTGAAAAACTTTTATTTTCGTCAATTAATTAAAATTTTGATTTTAATGCTATAAAAATGAATGGCAAGGATTCAAACATAAAGATAATAATTAAGACTAGTTATTAGCGTTATTAGAGCTATGTTTACCATTCATTAAAAATACCATAATTTGAATACTATGTTAAAAAGGTTTTATACTAAAAATAATTAAATTTGCAAATCTATGACTACAAATAGTTACAAAAAGCTCTAAAGTAAATAAATATTAAATTGATGGTCATATTTATCACTTTATTGATTTTTTTGACTTAAATCTTATTTCTTATATTAATTAATTTGTTGCTTTCATTTTGATTTGTACTAAAGGTGTTCGACATACTGTTGGACACCTTTATTTAGGAAACTAATCATTATGATTATCATTTTCAAGCATTAAATCGAGTTGGTTTGAAAGGTTGACTAACATGGTTTCGATGTCATCCAAAGGGTCAGCTCTTATTGAATGCGCTGCTTCTGGTAAGACATTAACACCTGATTTTACAGTTTTTCTAAAAACAGAGACTCAATAATCAGTAACAAATAATTAAATGTTTGTTTTATAGACTATACCTATCATTAGACTCAATCGATGGTGACTGACGACTGGTATGCTTTGTTGGCGATAAGTTTCTGATAAATAATTTACAGTCAGCTACAAAACGAATTCATTAGTTTTAAAGATTGCTTTAAAGGAGTAATTTCTAAACAGAATGAGAATAAATACCAGAATTTTTGTTCAAAGAATCCTGAGATATAATAGTATTACAAATGTTATGAGGAATTGTAGATGAAGGCGAACTAGTCATTGAAGATGGAGCTGATGTGGAACCAAACGAAGATGAAGGCGAATGCAATTCTCTGTTAACTGATTCATTATTAACACGTTGTTTAATAGTCCCGATGTTGTCATTAGCGAATGGCATCGATTCTGTCGATGAACTGCTGGATATATTACATTCACGATCACTGCTATCCTTTCTACGAAGTAACGTATTATAGGAATCTTTATTAGTTTGACATTCATTAAAAGGTAGCGGTGACGGAGGCGGAGGAAATTCATTAGAATATTCGACACAGTTCTTAGTGGATGTGGTGTTGATATCATCACAATTATTCATAGAGAAACGTGAGGCCAAACTCTTGACACACGTGGCAAAAACTTGTTCCTGAAAGTCTTGATAACTTTCGCGATGTGCTGAATGTTGATTAGGACTGTTGTAGGTGTTGACGGTTGGGCCTGAATATAGCGGTGAACTATTACAACTGTTTCGCATTGAATTAACCCGTTTAGGCGGCGGTGGCGGCACTTTTTTCCTTTTCAGACTCGAATATATTTGTGACGGAGATATATCTTGAAAATAATTATTTGATTCATTTTCGTCACTCATATAATTTTTTTGTAAAATATTTTCCGTTGGAGGCAAAGAATCAAATCTTTTCTCGAATGAAGTCGTTTGCGACAAATTGCTCTTTTGGTCACTTGAATACATTTGATGATCATATGAATCGGTGTCCGTTTGACGAGTTTTTGCAGCTATTTTAGCGATTGGTTTGGTTTTAATGAGACCTTTGGGTCGATTTAAAGTGGCGGTGCCGTCGATGTCGTAAAAGCTTTTTTTGCTATTAGTGTAACTATTCATTAGCTCACTGTCTGTATCGTATCCGTGAATATTTTCATTTTCTCTGTGATGAGTGGTCCCATTTTCAGAAAATTGTATTTGTTTTAAGTTCGGGAACATATTAAATGCGTGCCTTTGTTGCTGTTTTCCGACATACATCTGATAATAATTAGATTCATTATTATCTAAACTTTCTAAAGATCTTCCGCGTGAAGATTGAAAGACAGAATGCTGTCCATCATTGTGCGTTTGACCAAAATAAGGTCCTTCACTTTTTTGTCTCGAAAACATGAAACTGTTGGGCAACTGTTGGAAAGTCTTTAGTTGAGGTGTAATAGACTTCTCAGTGGTAGGAGAAGGCGTTGATTTGGTGGGTGCGAACATTTTAATAGGAACGTCTTGATATTGTGGATGCAGTGCTAATTGATAGCTATTGCTTTGAGGACGAGATATAATATCAGGACACGAGCCCGTGTTGTTGTATATTAATGGAAGAGATAGAGAATTGGAAGCGTCTGATGCTGTGCGACTCATGTTATTCTTAAGGCTTTGAATTCTTTTAATGGCTAACATTATTTTCTTTTGATGGCCTGAAATTGATTACACATTAATAAACCCAAAATTTGTTGACATTTGCAAAATAAAGAGATAGAAAGTCAAATCACCTAATCTTTTAATGCCCACTTCCTCGAGGTCTTCCCAGGCCAGCTCACAAACTCTGTCCACACTATCGTATCCCTGTTGGCAAAGAATATTAAAATATTCTTCTAAACGCAATATTTTCAACCACTCGAGAAGTGTGTTCTAAACAATTTGAAAACAAAATAAGTGATTATCACACATAAGACTAGTGTTTATATTGATTTTCAACAATTAGAGCGCTTACAGGTTTGAAATTAGGAATACCATCAGCAATGCTCAGCTTTTGGATTTCTGTTTTCAAAATTCGTCTATTGCCAGGCTTTGTGATACCAATAGCTGTCAAGTCCTTCAAATATTAGAAAATATTTTCAATACAAAGATTATATTTCATCAAAAGAGTCACTACTATTAGTAAATAATTATTAAATCATATATTAATAATTAAAATCTCATCAATTTCAAGGCTCTCTCCTTTTAATGCGTCAGAAGCGAAATAAATGAGTTCAAAATTAATGAGCGAACGCAAAATGTTTGGCGTCTTTTGTGAATAAATACTTGTGAGGAATAATTATTGTACTTTCCTCTTAAAAGCTATTCATTATACTGTTGTCACTTAAGTTGACTCTGTTGTGGACCTAAATATCATAGTTTTAGACATTTCTACAAATATATATACAACTAAACTAAATAAATAACTTTATTGTGATTCTGAACAAAGACAATGAAAATATTCTTTTGTAATACTCATGTCTTTAAATACTATAACATTAGAACTAAGTATAAGTATAGCATATTATACACATTCTTATTGCTTTGTTTGAAGATAATCTGAACTAAGCCTATATTAACACTCGACTCAGTATTCTTTATCCTCAAAAATATTAAATGTTTTCTTTTAGAAGATAATGAAACCTATCATTCATTTGAACAAACTTTAGGCTTTGTCTTTGTATTTATTTTCAAAAACTAGAGATTTTGTTGATTTAAATTCTATAAAACAAGTCAATGAATTCGTTTGTCAACTAAATGAAAAAGTATTGAAATACAGTACTATTAAATAAAAATAAATGGAGACAAACCTCTGGTGTCATCCTTGAAATAGTAGGCATGTCATAACCCGCTTGAATAAAATTATTTGCATATTCTTCAAAATGTATTTTTGAGAGCCAGGAATGGATTATTTCTTCATCCTATTAAAAGTTGTGCTCATTAGTCGTCTTAAATATATTGAATGAGTTCAAAAATTTAAAAATTATTGATATAAATATCTTCACAGCTTGAGAATGAATTTAATTAAAGTTTTAAATTTATTTATTAATCATATTTCTTAAATTAATGTTTAACCACAAGAAATACTTAGTGTATTAGTTAATAAATATATAATAAATAAATAAATGAATTAAAGAAATTCAAGTCTTCAATGCATTTAGAATAAAGAGAGAAAAATGATTCAAATGTTAATCAAAATTTGAGTTTTAGATTTTAATTTACACTTATATTTAATAAGGAACCTGACCTAATAATACCTAACACTGTTGGAATTATATAATGTCGGGATTATGAACGGCTCCCGTTATAAATTGCTTTAACACATTATATATAATTGTTTTAAAACATCGACGAATAAAAATGTTTTAAATTATTTGCAAATCTTTTAAAACAAACTCTATTTATAAACCAATTTGAATATGAGTTTAAAAGAAAAATTTTTATTGAGCAATGACCTAAAAAACAATAGGGAATGACAATAAAGATAACTGATGAGGCTTAAGGCGCCGGACATCCGACTAAATGTTTCCATAGAAACTTCATATAAAATGATGCGATTCTCATCTTTCAAAAGCATTAGCATTTGCTCAACAAATTGGAAAATCTATTATAATTATCTAATACCCTAATAATAAATGAATGAAAATGCAATCCAATCAACTATTTTTCGTAAAAGAAAATGCAAAAGAATATTAAAATTATTCAAAAGTCTGTGCGAATAAGCCTTAAAAAGATAAGAAAAATGAATTATTTACTAAATTGCAAACAAATATAGTTTAAACACAATATAAAATAGTTAATAAATATATATTGACTGACCATTTAAATAATATTCTGGAAATTAACATAATTGAAAAGAACACTAAAATCTATTTAAATGATGAACAGATAAAGTATGTATATTGTCGTGGCATAGAATGAATCGATTTAATGCACCGAAGAATTAAAATGTTTAAAATATAATGAAAAGAGAAATAAATGCTAAATTGAAAGATTCAAAATAGAAACCCAAATGTATGAGTGATTTAAATTGAGTCACAAATAAGGAAAAGCGCTTCAGGCCTTCTATTAATGATTCTTTTGAGAGTTATGTGAATTCAAAAGTAAATTATGTTTAGTTTTAGCACAATATAAAACAGTATAATATAATATAGATATTTGGCACAAATTTTTTTTATTATAACATTCAGTCATTTCAATTGAATTGAGCGTAACTTTAATCACGCAAAACTAGATAATAATAATTTGAAAAACCACTAAAACCTACTGATTATATTTAATAAGGATAAAAGAGGGCTTAACGCTTATAAGCCATACTAAATTCAATATATATTTGAAATGTTTTTAAATTACTTTTTTCCAAAACAGATCTAAAATTAGAAACATTGAGTTGAGAAAAGGTTTATTTTAATAGTCAGTTACTATTTTATTTGAATGCACTTCGACTCGCATAAAATGAACCAACATCTAAATATCTGACATAAACCCTACTTAAATATTCTGAAAGCATATTAATTTTTGTTATTTTATACTCAATTATCAATTTTAGTAACTTAATAACAAATATTAGTAATTTTTTTTATTAATAAAATGAATGATTAAAAGTTTAATTATATTAATTGGAAGCATTGCTGACAAATATAGTACAAGTTTTTTTAGATTTCACTGGTATTTAATAAAATAAATTTTCTATTGAACTTAAATTTAAAAACAACATTTGATTTGCAACTATACTTTCCAAAACTTTTAAGTTAATAAATGTTTTACGCAATATGGGAATGATAAAAATGGGTTTACGAGAGATATTTTATGGGAGAAATTTTTATGTGATCCGAAGTGCTCTTTTGATTCTCTATTTTTCTTAATCTTCTAAAATAAATATGAAGAGCTTGAAGGATAGATTTATAATAATATGCAAACTCTAAAAGTAGAAACTTAGCAAATACGCAAACACTGCAATATATTTTATAAACCAACCAAATCAGCAGAAATATATAAATCAGAAATTACAAAATACGTCAATAAAATTGCATAAAAAGCAAACTTAAAAGCACTTAAAACAAATGATTTAATCCTTTAAAGCATATAATATCGCTGTCTCTGTCAACAGTTGGCTAAAATTGAAAAAAAGACTATACTGTAAGCAAAATGGATAGAAAGCTATAGAAAATACTAAAATTGAATACAGAATTGATAAATATTCCCAAAATAAAAAACAAGTTATTTCGGTTGAGCTCAATGTAAAACTTGCGAAAAATATGATCAGAACTAATAAATAAAATGCAGAAATATGTGAAGGTTAGCATAAATTCAACATTTTGCCACTCAATAAATATTAATAGACAAAAACATAAATAATTCTCTTTAAACTTATTTAGACTAATATTTATTATAATTTCACTTAAGGCTCACTCAAGGAAAAGTGAATGCAAAAGTCATGAATTACGAAATAACTAATTAAATAAATTTTCATTAAAATAAAATCATGCGATAAATTAGTAAATATATAACAATAAAGTTCTACTGTATTAACAATAATCACGTTCTTCTACTTTAACATGAGAGTCAGCCAGCAATGCATTCTTTATAAACATTTAATGAAATGCATAAAACTTTGTTATGGTTTGAATTGAATAACAATATTTATATATCACGATATATCATAAGTTTGAAATAGAAACTCAAAGTCAAATCTCACCATAACTGATACCGAACATCGTTTGGCTGGAAATAGTTTCAAAACTCAAATCAAAACATATGTAAACTTTGAAAGTTGTGTCATATTTTTGAATTGGATCAAAATACTAATAAATCATTTGAAGAATAAGTGAATATCAAACGAATTGATTGGTAGCCAACAAATATTCGACTTATTTATAAAACAAAGCTTTAGGGATGTCTTAACTTGTTTTTTGAGCAGCAAATGCATAGAGTTGTGTAGTATGAAGTCTACAGCTTTATAGCGATCGAATGAGGACATTGACGTATGTGTACTGACATCTGACATTGCAAAATAAATGATCAAAAAAGCACATCCAGGAACAAATCTGCACTTATTTTGCGTTAATTTTGTGACAAAACGTTTGTGCAATTATGAAATATTGGAGAGAATTAAACGCATAGTTCTCAATAATAATTATGATTAATCTTCAATTAACTGTTAATGTCATCCATTAATAGGATTCGTTTTTGAGAATTAACATTATTTTAAAACAACTATTACTCATAAATGAAGTTATCATAAGTTTAGGTTAGGTTTAGGTTATCATAAGTTTCAATTTAACAAAATGGTTGAATCACGAAATCATATATTAAACATTTAAATTAATTTAATTTTCAATTAAACAGTAAATAATTATCAATGAACTAAAGTTAAGACAAACTAAAAGAGCGCATATAGTGAGCAAACTCGCATTTGTATATGATATAGAAATTAGAAACTTGTTAGCGAACAACTCTTAACTAAAGTGAGTGATAATCCCATTGAAAATTTATCTTCACTTTAGTCACATGTTTTTTGACTTCAGCAGAATTATGAACTGGAGATATCTGTGCCATGAATTATCACATTCAATATTTAACATTTCTAATTAACTTATTTTAAAGAGAAACCCATTCACTCCATAAAAAGTATTATTTAACTGATTCAGTAGTTGAATAACAATTGGATAAAGTCTGAAAGTCTGCATATATTTACAATTGAACGATAAAATACGTTGAGTTTGGGGTCAAATAAACATTTTTAATTAGCTTTAAAAAATAAATCTTAATATAAATAAGTTATGGATTTCTTTTTCTTATTAACAATCAATTCATTTCCTAAGTAATTCCTTTTTTGGAAAAGTATGGCATTCAATAAAATGAAAATAAATTTTGGAAAAATGGTATTTCCAAATAAATTAAAGGCATTTTACTGTATGACAAACAATTCATTTTTTAAAATTTGTTGAGTTGTCAAACATTACATGTATTTCTCATGAATTCTATTAAATAATCGTATTTCACACATTCCTATTTCTCATAGTGCAGTGGTATGTGTTAAAAGTTATTTAAGACCAGTCAAGATTGCAATCATTTCAAAATAATGGCCATAAAAGCATTCTTTTATATTTATTAGATTTTTGTTGAGTAGTCAAACCTCACGTGAATTTCAAAAATTTAAGCATTTTATATTAAAGTTAAAAGTATGCATCTGTTCAATGATTTTAAATATATTTAATATATAGTTAAGAATTTTTGCAATTACTTTCTCATATGTTTTAAAATAAAACACTGTATTTGACTTTAAAATTTTAATATATAATAAAATCTGATAGAACTCTATTAAAGATCAAGAATACGCAGCAATAATGCACTGATAATGCATTGCAACTGATATTAACTCTTAAATATTGTTAAATATATTGATAAAAACTGTTTGTCATCACTTAATACTTGAACTTTAGTTTCGCAAAATGACATTTGATTAATAATTAATTTATGAAAATGAGAGTTAGATTCAAATTTTGGAAAATAATCATTTGTGCTAATCATCAACTGTAATAATAATTTTGTACTACAAAAGAGTGAAATAAAAGAGTTCTCTCTTACTGCTATTCCATGCAAAACCATTTCTGCAATACTGAGTGAGCCGTTAACGGCATGTCCGACACTCCAGTTTACATCAGTAGCAGTGGGTGTACTAATTGTGCTGATCTCTCCATCCAATGTCGCACTATTACCACTACCAATACTTGATGAAGACGAAGAATTTCTATTATAATTGTCTTTATGGCTCGAAGAAGAGCCCAGTGATTCACAGCTATGCACTGATACTCGATGTGATTGGCCTGACGTCTAAATCATACAATTTATTGATTAGTTTTATAGTTGATTAGTATTTATAGAAAATAAATATCAAAAATATGATTAAACTTATAAAACAGAAGACAATTGGTATACCTTTGTATCACTGCCTCGACCGCTGTCCAAACTGGCGGAACTATATCTTGATTTTCTGCTATCATTACTGCTACTGCTGGGAGAAACCCGACCCACATCTACTCCGTGATCCTCTAATGAACCCCTAGAGTTGCTCATATGGTTAGACCCTATGTTTGCAGATGTGGTTCCATTACTTATGACAGCTGTGGCTGATGTAGAGGCCGACGACTGACCGCTTGGAATACAAATATTGTTGGAAGAAATAACTGATTGATTAGCAGTCATCACATTTTTGCCCGTTTGCTGACATTTGTTGATATGAGTGTAATAGTTCTGTAGGTATTGAATGATAGGTTAAATTATAATAAATGATTACAATAATGAATAATTACATTTGAATCGTAAAAAAGATGCGAATAGTTAGACATTGAATTCGATGAATCAATGGCAAGTGTCGGACGTGAGTCTACAGCAATATAAATATAAGATTAAAAATTCTATAACAGTCAGCAGGTATTAAAGGCTATATAACTCACTATTTTGAACCAATCCTGGGTTAGAGTTTGTGTTTTTACTACTCGACTGTTGATCGGAATCAGTTCTAATCAGATTTGCGCCATTAGTTCGAAGTGAAGGCTTCGTAATGTCATTATTTGGCGCCACTGGAGGTGATATTCGTATACTTCCTCGTGAAGAACCGTTTCGATTGATTCCACTCACTATTCATATCAAATATATCTCATTTATGGACTGATAATTAAAATAAATTTTATATTAATTAATGTGTTAAGAAATTAGTTGTCAGCCTATTATGGGTTGTCTTCGAGTTTTATTTTTATCGCAAAATGAGTTCATTTTATCAAAATTTTTATAAAAACTTTGAGAAGTGGTTCAGTTTTGAGTAAAATTTGCAACGACTTGATTGACAACACATTCAATATTTATGACAAATCAGTTTAAACCTGTTTATTAACTAATGGTAACCACTGCTCAACTTTAAAATTCTTGTTTTAAATAATTTTTGTTGAAATAAAAATTTTACCAAAATTTTGTGCTAAGTTTTCAAATGGCTTTCAATTCGTTTAATTATTAATTACTTTTAATATCGTATCAAAAATTACTGCCAAACAAATGCATTGTTTTATTGAAGTTAAACAAATAAATGAATAGTAATATAATTTTTGTATTTATCATTATATGAAACTGTTGTCAAAGTAATAGAGAATTGCATTCATGTGAAGCACTTTTGGTATAACTATACCTCACTTGAGTTTACGGTTTAATTAGTATTTCATATAAGAGACACATCTGTCAGAAGTTTAGACCAAAATTGAGGTACACTTTCGTGACTTTTACGACTCTAATACTCATAATGACCTCAATTCATATCATAAACTAATTTATGAAATGATAACTAAAAGCACTTTTGATTAATATAAAATTCATGTAAAACTCAATTAATTTATTCAGACATTTGTGCATTCGTTTAATTAAATAATTAATAAAAATTGTACATAAATTGAACACAACTTATGTTTATTTACCTTTGAAACTATATTTATATTTAAATAAACAAAAGCTGAGCCCATATTGATATCACAGATATCGTTCATATAAATCATAATAAAATATTATATAATTTATGGGAAGACATAAGACATACCATTATTTGATGCATTATTTTCTGACAAATTCAACGATAAATTTCTCATTTTTGAACTCAAACTAAATTCAATTTTTGATTTAAAACAAAATTACAGAAAACGTTGAGAAAATTTTCAAAACTGTTGACTTCATTACTATATAAATCATTAATTATTACATAAATACGAACAAAAAGATGAATAAAATAAACGAAATATTACAATAAAACTACAAATAGTTGGCATTTAATCCGCCATTTGCTGAAAATACACACAAATACATAAAACACAGAATGAGTTTCAGCACAAAAGTGTTGTCTACAGTTATGCTTATGAACAGTTGTATGCCTTTAGCAGTACTACCACTAAGAGTACCTCAAAAAGTTAGTTACATTTCCCAAACAAAAACAAGTCTGACGTTTAGGACTCTATAGCTTTCTATTGGTTGCTGACATTGACTTATACTTATAGTCCTTATAGTTATCACAGAATATGATATAATACTAGAGTAAGTATCTTATAATGTTGTTTCGTATTTGATTTACAAGTTTTTCCTGAGTTTAATACAAGTTTTTTTTCATTTAAAAGACATCTCTTCTCAGTTAATGTTATGACTGGAGCCGCAAATTTATGTATTATATTATTGGCCCAAATATTTGATAAAATATTTACTAAATTTTTGGTTAGAAAGTCAAGAAAAACCCAATTTTAAGCCATTTCGAGGCTAAGTTCGGTAGTTGAAAAAGTTCTGTATTTTCTTTAATAGTTTATGTATTACATTAATTGATGACAATTTAGTTAAGTTGTAAAAAAGTTCAATTATAAGTGCTTTTTCACAAAGGCTTTTATATATTGAATGCTAATTTCAATGAAATACATATTCATTGCAAAAAATTGATTACACCCTAAATAGGACTGCACTCAGACTGCATTATAACTGGTATAATAAAACTGTGCAAGAGATCAAAGTACTCATCACTGATATTAAGGAAATGCCAAACATTTCAGAGTTAAACACTGTTTTTACTTAAGAAATATTAAAATTATAAGTCATTATCTAAAGATTATCTATGCTTTCATTTAATTTGAGGCTGACTGCAATCTGACTCCATATACCCATAGATTAAATCTTCAAATTATTGAATAAATTAATGATAGAGTAAAAGCATTTTTTAAATTCAACAAAAATATTTTAAGTCACTTAAAGGAAATAACTTTAAATTTTCTAAATTTCTGCAAAAAATTAATTGTTTTTGTAATACAATAAATAACTTTTTATAAGTTTCAATTTGCAGCTTATATTTTAAGTTCATTAAAATTAATTATTTCTTTAGAACAGGATTTTTGAGACTCAAATCCACTTAAAATAGAAATACATGACTTGAAATTAGTTATCCGTTAGCATTAAATGCTTAATAACTTTTTGCAATCTTAGAAAATTGAATATATTTGAGAAAGCATTTATTATGTCTTGTATTAAAACTTATAAAGTATTTCAATGACAAACATTAGTTGTGTTTAATATTTATATAAATAGCTGTTAAGAATTAGTCCAAACAAAGTTCTTGAACTGATTATTAAATATCTACATTTTAAAAGAATTTGAATACCTTTTCTTCTTTTTGAATTCCGATACATTGCATTAAAATATTAATTTTTCACACTATTACTAACTCTTATAATTGAACAGATATATAAACAAACTAAGGATTTAAGTTTTTAGTTAAAGAGTTATCCCATATAACAATATACAGTATTTGAGGTCTAAATCCAAATCAATTTCGATAACTTTTTAATATGAGTCAAATAAAAGTTAAGTTCTGATATACCAGTGTTTGGAAAACGCAATTATTAGAATCCAGAACTTAAATCTGTTGCTAATATGGATCATATGAACCGATATGAACCATATTACTGTATGTACTACTATGCAGACAAATGCACAAAAGACTATTTAACGCATTTTAACATTTAATGTATGATTTTATTGAAAACTCATTTATGCTCAGAAGTAAGTCTGTAAAACAGTTGACTAATAATTTAGTCCTAAAGCTGATAACGACAACTAATTCCGTATATGTGTCTGTGAAGCCAATAATGGTTATCTGTTTATCATTCACTCAATTTTATGGCAAAGTAGGAATTTATATAAAAAGTTGCATTTAAAGCTGATTCATGAATATTAATCACTGATTCCTTTTAACTTTTGAGAAAAATACAATAACAAAGCTCTAATTTAAATATATATTCCAGGTTTAAGTTATGATTTCAAAAAATACTCAAATATAATGCATTTAATTATATACTCTATATATTACATTGGTATCACACCTGTTTACTTCAAAATTTTTCAATTTATTTTATTCAATTAATTTTAGTTAAAGTTAAAGTTTTATTTGAGTTTTTAAAAGTTTAATTTTTAATGCTTCAAATTTAATTATTATAAACTTTAGAGTTGTATAATATGTCTAAGTTATAATGGAATCACTACTTTTACACACATACATTTTAATTTTATTATAAAATCAAATTTATTATTAACAATTTAAAACGTTTTAAACTGATCATTGATTTGAACAATAATAAAGTAAAGCTAAAGCATTCAAAAAATTAAAGATTAAGTATTAAGAGAACAAAGAAAATTCATTGACCGGTAATCCATTCATGAAAATAATTTTGCAAAACTTTAGCATTTCTTTGGCCTTTGTTTGGATTTTATAAAAAAAATGCTTAAACTTTGAATAAATTTATTTTAAAATTAAAATTAAATTTCACAAAATTAATATTTAGTTTATATTAATTTTAAGAATATTTTTTTATTTAGGATCAGATAAACAGTGAATCGATGCGTTAAGTTTGGGTAACTTGATGTGCACCCGAGAGCATAAGCTGAGTTGGGTTCGTTCATTCAACCAAATAAATGAAGTAAACTCTAGGCTTAATATAAAAACGATTTTACATTTGGTTTATCAATGTTTTTATATAAAATATTAGTAAAATACTAAACATCTAATCGAGACTTACAGGTACATAAATCCGTCAAATAAAAAAAACGTGAGACACGAATTCTGATGAAGGCTTTTAATCATTTAAACATTTTGTTGATGAAATGCTTATAATATGTAATTGTATTGATTATGAAAACCTTTTGACATAAAAATAATTTTATGTAAAATTTAATTATATATTTTTATGCCTGCATAATATCAAGTTTATGTTCAAGTTAAGGATCATAAGCTAAAAAATTAATTTTAAGCTCAAGCAAATGAGCTCATGTTCTAGACTTATTATAAACATATAAATTGGCAAATTTATTGATTTACTATCAAATAAATGTATATTCGCATTGCATTAAGAACCACTGCACTGAGATATTCACTCAAATTATCAGAATTTCATTTGTGCCTTCACTCAAACATTTTTATGTTTAAGCCTTTATATTAAGTTTAGTTCAATTGTAGTTAAATATATATGCAATTTAACAAATAATGGATACACTAATGACAGTGCAAAAAAAACTGATACTTTTACAGTAGTTATCATATTAGCGATGAATGAGTATATTTTTCTGAAGTTCATTTCCTAATCTATGAAATTTTTCAATTGATTGATTGGTTAATGGTTTTATTTTTCATAATTGGCTTATCCTAACACTTCACAAATTAGAATGTATTTTAAACTAATATATCTAAAATCATTTATTAGTCTAATGGTAAAATTTAATGATGGACTCAAACCTGTTATAATGATCATCATTGGTTCAAATCCCGATTGGACTAATTTGTTGCTAATGGTCTAAAATGTTGCTAATATTGCAGTTACTGTATATACTTTTTATATAATCCCGTTACTTATATTGGTATTGATAACATTTAAAGGCAACGCAGTAATGCTCATCTTATCATAATTCTGGCATTATTTGAGTTTATATTATTTATTATTGATCAAAAGAAATACCCCTTTAACCATATAACAGAAATACTTTCTTTTAATACTTAATAACATGCAATTCATTAAATAATTTCTACTTGTATATTACAGGTACCTATATTATTCTAATGAATTCCATTTTCGTGCATTCATTTGACTAAATGATAAGATAAAAGCAGATCAATTTTTACTTATATTTAATTCAAAATAAATATTAAATTTATCTATTTTTGGCATAATTTTTGCGTAAGTAACTTACTGTAGTCCATAGTCGGCCAACTCATTTTGACTCAAGGGCATGATTAAGCCGATTATGCATCTCGCGGATCAAGAATAAAGTTGAAGTTTGAAAAATTGTTTAATTTATCAATTTTAATAAATAACAGCTGATTTAGAAATCATAAGTCTTTTTGTTAATAATCATAGGTTTAATAAGATTTTTTATAGCTCTGAAAATTCATTCACCTTATAGAGTAAATCAAACTTCGCCATAGCAGGTTGGTACCTCCATTTCTAGGCTCAGAAATTTTACCTTAGTCCTCCTTTAATTTTACACCCCCCAATTATTTTTGTCCAACAATTTGAAATTGAAACAATTGGAATAATGAGTAAAAATAATGTTGAGAAAGTTTAATTTTGAATTTTTTGGCGAGAAAATATTTTGGAGGAAAGCCCGATTTGTAAAAAAATTGTCATACAAAAATGAGGAGTTTGACCCCCCTTGAATTTTGATGATTTCCAATGAAATGAGCCTCCCTCCTCTTGAGCCTCAAAATTGTGGATACCTTGGCGAAGTCTGGAGTAAATTTCATATTTATAAATAGGTTTCTACACTTTTCATTAAGTAAATTAAAATAAATTAATAACTTTTGTTAACATAAAATAGGGGACCAAAAATTATGTTGAGCAAGCCGGATCCGGCCCTGGGGACCATACAATATGTTGGTCGATTATGCTGTAGTTTAAGAAAATAAATATCCAATAAATGATTTCTTAATTCTTGAAAATGTAACAGTTATTTTAAATAAAGATAAAATAGGGTTAATGCCCTCAAAGCTTTCATCAAGTTATAGTTTTTAAGGGTATTTAAGTGTTAGTTAAGAGTAGGCAATAATTAAAAATCTATCCAAAAGTTTTTTATATTGTAGCCATCGCTTTATTAATACTAATGTCACTTCAAGCGTAATAATTAAATAATAGCTTTCATATAAAAAAGAGCAACATTTATGTTAAAAAGGGTGTCAAAATCGCTTTCAATATATCTTTGCACGTTTTACAGCACTCTAAAGATAGTTAACGCTACAGATAAGCTAAACTGCAATTTAGCTTTACTGTATCCCAAAATTCCCTCTAAACTTGACCCAAAAGTCTTATTTCATGAATTTTTATATTAAATTCTAATGCAAGAGTAGAAAAACATTAAAATAATTGAAAGCATAATTCATTTGTCTTCTAACTAGAGATTAAAATGATATATAGTTTATGTGCGATTTGAAAAATCTGTTTCAGCTTTTATTAAAGTTTCAAATTTTCAGAGTTCAACTGTTTTTAATACAGTTATAATTTATAGCTTATAAAACAGATATTATTGACTATAAAATAAACTGTTAGCAACAGTTTTCAATCTTTTTCAAATGTGGTACCGCTAAACCCTTAAGCGTCAGTAGATTTTGTGTACTATCTATTTATGAAGGAATACTGGTAGTGGTTTGTATCACATCTTGCGAACAAAAATCCCGCTGTTTTTTATTTAAACTTCTAGAGTACTCGCCAGTGCCTTATTATAATTATTTCATCTGCTTTATTATAAACCTAAAGATAAAATTAAAATATGATAACTTCATCTAAAAATGGCGAAACATTTTAAAATCACTTCATTTTGATGTTTTACTAAATAGAACTTTCAAAAATGGTTTACCGACAAAATAGTGCCGATACAAAAATGGGGCAAATATTTTCCTTTTCTTGTTCCTAAATTTGAGTGAAATTGAACTCGATTTTTATGTAAATTAAACAGAGGATTCAGAATATGAAAGAGATTTTTGTCTAAAATGAATAATTTTTGATATTTCTTTAGAAATGAACAAATTTTAATATAAAAATAGAGTTGAAGTGAAATATCCAAAAAAACTATTAATTTTAAACAAAAATCTCTTTGATATTGTGAATTGTCTATCTGATTGACATTTAAATGAAGTAAAATTTCACTTAAATGAGACTTAAGGAACCAAAATGAAAATGTATCTTCAAAAATAACTGCAAAAAATTTTCTTAAAGTTCTTAAAGATTCATACAATTACTCTATTTCTTGCAAAACTAATAAAATAATGAATTCAAAATCAAAATTTTGTAATTAAAAGTCAAAAACTTAAGCGCACCAATTGATAGCTTCTTACGTGCCACGGATTGAAAATATAGCTAACCGGTGCAAACTTCCAAAACTGACCAAAATGTGCTGACGACCTAATGTTTGAACTTTATTTTTATGGCAGTTTCCATTTGAAAAACTTGACGCTTCACACAATCAAACTTTAAATCATGAACTAATTAAAATTGAAAAAATTGAGACAATAATAGGAAATAAAAGTTCGAGACTCTGGAGATAAAAAGTAAATGAAGCCGACAATCTTGAGTCTAGTTGAGTATACTTTCATAAAAAATAGTTTTAAAGCATGAAAAATCCATTCATTCTTATTTATTTTTATTTTTTGCAGTAATTGAAAAACCCGTTGCTTTAAGAGTGTATTCAAATGAAGTCGAAGTGATATATTGCACTTTTTGAACAAAAAATGGTGAAGCAGTTTATCCGATAACTTATGGCATAAAAGCCTATCGTATACCACACACATACATGAGCCTCACTTAGAAGATAAGGGCTAAAAAATAAATTTTTATAATTTTTTTATGACCCAGATTTCACTTTAAGTTATCTTTAAAATGATTGAAACGATTTGTTACTATCATTTATAAATTATAATACTCTTATCTCACAATTAACTGAATTTAAAAGCATAATATGCTTCAACTTTTAATAGTTTAAAAGTTACAAAATAATTTTTATAAGCAAATAATTATTTAAGTTAATACTGTTGGCTCAGTTTAGGTCCGTCTTTAATTTGAGCGGATTTAAGGTCTTCTTTTAGCGCTATGTTAGGCAACTATTAAGCAGTTTTTCTCCCTTTTTTATTTAAATTCTAAAATCATATATCAAGCAAATTATTACTTATTAAATTTGTGAGAAATGTGCCAGAATCAAAGTACCGATTGTTTATTTTTCTCGTTTGATTACATTGTAGTATGTTTTTACTTTTGGAATCTTCATGTTAAGTCTCGAACAAGTTTCTAACAAAATTCAGATTTTAAATACATATTTCAAAAAGTTGTGCCCAGTTATGCATTTGATTTTGATCATGCAGTTCCACATTGTTCAAAATCTTAAAAATAGTGCTTACATGCCTTCTGAAATATACTCTTGATATCATATTATTGAAATATTTTTATATATCCTACTCATTCTGTAAAGTACTACTAATTCCAAAAGTAAAGCGTAAATGGTTCTTATGAAAAGACATGTCATATTATTATAGTCAGTGTTTTTGATAGAGCTTACCGTGATGGCAAATCTATCCTATTTAATAAAATGGACATTTTCTATCAATTTATAGCAAAGTATAGCTTAGGAAAGGTCCATTTTATTAGAAAGAATAGATTACCCATCACCGTAAGCTCTATCAAAAACACTGATTATAGACTAATTATACAAAATTAAAGATAAAGTCCCCACAGCAACGTGAAAACATACTTCGTAATGAATTTTCATACATCGCATATGAACAGAAGCAAAGTCAGGTAACATTTCTTCAATTTAAACATTGATTTGAAGGATGCTTCAATGTTGCCATGGGGACTTTTTCTTTATATCATATAATTATAAACTTTCATGTGCTTTCACTTCACGTGATTGCATCAATTACGTTGGGAAAGGAATGACAGACAAAAAGAATTAGGTTATTAGTTATATAATATATACTGTTACAGTAGATTTCACAAGAGTGTTCCTACTTCATGATTAGCATTAAAATACTACTAGGTCAGTGGCTACTTCGGGAGAAAGTTCATTGATAATAGACTTAGTTATAGGGATGTTCGATAAGTCCGTGTAATTGGCAAACTATAAAACTTAGACAAATTCTGAGTGACTATTCTTATCAGCATTTTTTTCATGAATATATGCGAAGTTTCATGTTTTTTGAATAACTCGGCATTGAATAACATTATGCATTCAATTAAATCTGATAAGGTTTGAGATTTTAATCAATTTTCAAGTTGGAGAAAATCATTTCATGAAAGCCTTTATTTATTAAAGGATTAACACCAGATTAGCGTCTCAATGAGATCATCGGTGGTTTGGGAGGTAAGTTAGCGTCCATATCAATAATTTAGGTGCGGCATAAAGAACAAAAGCTTTGCCGAATACTTGTATATTACAACCCGAAAATTGGTCTCTAACCGCTGACCACTGATAAAGAAGTGGTCACTATTTAAGACGTTGTGACGTCTGATCCATTCTGATAGATCTCAAATTTAACATAAATAATGAATGTCTAAAATGAGAATTTTCATAACATTATGTGGAATATCTTGAGGTTGAGAAAGATTTGTCCCATTTTTACCGAATTTCACGTAATTTCTGGATTTCCCACAAAGTGTTATTGAAACCAAAATTTTTCCATTGAAAAGCGTTGGTGACCTTTACCTCGGTAACCTGATTTAGTCACGGCATTTATGATTAGTCACTGATATAGTAAAATATTAGTTTTGATACGAAATTATTTTATGCGATAAGTAAAAGATATAGTATTTAATTCTTTATCTCGTTTACAGGAAATCAATTGATATCTACTGTAACAGTATAGCATTGACGCAAAGCAAAGCAAAGCATAACATAACGTAAGCATAGCTATATAGCTTTCTGAAAGTGTGACAGCTATGGGCCAGGGGTCCACTGGCCACCCAAACATTTTCAAACATTTAAGTGTAGGTCTGTAGCAATATTAATAATTATCAATATCTTAATATTTTCCTATGTCTGCCCCCAACCAAAAATTTCTGGCTACGGCAATGGTTAACACATATTGTACTTTTTCTGCGATAGTACATGTACTGTACAACTTTAAACTTTAAACTTTATTAAGGTTATCTCAATCAACTTACAGTTGTTTTATTTTGAAGATCATAGATTAAAAAGGATATAAACATATAAAATAATTCGATAATTACAGGTAATAAATATAGTAAAAATTTTTTTGCTATCCAAATAAATGTTCTTAGTCTTTGCAAATCCGATATTAAATGGTAAAGCCTGTCAAGCATTCCATAACTTTACAGTAAACTCCATTATAAAAAATTGAATTAATAAGTTATAGTTCTGAAAATTGAGACGGATTTTTGTCAACTTTATAGACACTAGAAGCACCCGGCACTTTGTGCCGAACATAAAACTTCTGTTCATATCCCGTAGAATTATTATTTTATTAAAATTTTAAAAATTATGTTTAAATTAAATTGAATACAGTCAATAAACAAAAGTGCTTTCTTTTTGACTGCTATATAGTTTGAGTGCGAGTGCTATAGCCTTGAAAGTGTGACATACAGAACAGATACTCTCACAGAGTTGTTCACCAAAGTTAATAATATATGGCTCCGGACACAAAAGTCCGCAAAAAAATTTAAATAGAGAATTAAAGATTTTCGGGCCTTATTTATGGCCGAACCTGACTTATAATAAATCGAATTAAAGAAAATTAATCTATCTTTTAAATAATGAACACAAAAACACTGAAATATCAACATATGATAAGTTATAGCAAGAGTTTGATTCACTCTTAAATCATAAAACTCGAAATTCAAAAATAAGTGATTATTTGATGAAATGTGAAATAAATTAAATTACAAAACTTTATCAGATGACCAAAATTCCTCTTTCGACTAATTATGACATGAAAACAAGATTAGCTCTAAAGGAAATGTGAAGAGGTCACCTCAAAGGGGCTGAACATAAAAAATACGCTTAAAATTTCGGAAATCGGTCAAGTTCGGGGATATTTATGGGGACCCGTTTTATGGTCAAATTTGCATATTAATCGTCTAAAGTGGTCAGATAAATAATCTCAAGTAGGAATCAATAAAACTGGTTTCTAAAACATTTCCAAATTTGACCGATACTCTCAATATTTAGATTATTTTTCGATTATCGTTTCGGGTCGACTTCAAAGTTCTATTGCGGCCGATCGTGTGGCCATAAATTTATAAAAATTTGGAATATAAATTTTCATTTATATATTTATTTTGGATATCAATTTGATTGAATTATTTTAAGAAATAATAAAAATACTACAAAAAACGTTTTGCAGATTTTTGTGTTCGAAGCTATAGATAGATTATGTAGACAATGAAGCTTATTCTGCTCTACATTGACTGCTCATTCTGCTTGATAGAAAAGTACAGCAAAGCCAACATATGTTCACTCCTTTTAGTTTTATTTTGAGTTTTTAGTTGTGATGTAGATCTACAGCACTTAAAACTCATTTATCGAGTTGTTATACGCTTAAAATAATAATCTTTGAGGCTTAGAATCACAATTAAATATTTATTTAGGTATAGATTCAATGAAAATGTATGCATGAGTTTTGTCACGTAATAATCAAAAGTACATGAGTAAAAATATAAATAGTGTAAACGTAGACAATATTTATTGCACATGATTTTGATTTCTCACAGGAGTGAAAAAAATTGAGCAAAAACAATGATTAAGGAAATATGATATTAAGCTATATATTGACACCACCGCCGAGAACATTAGAGGCAGGAACCAATTCAAGAAACTGATAGGGAATGTTGAGAGTCACGTCATCGTGCTCTACGAGCAAATGTCCACGTTTTGATGAGGCGCCCACTACTAACACTTTTTGACCTTTTTCTAATTGCACTTTACAACCAGATTCTATTCAATATAAACATATAATTATTAAAATAATTGTTGTACTTTTAATCCAAACAATGTAAACCTGGATAATCCATTTTAATGACTCTGGTTTGCGGATAACCTAACTTTGCATTTCCAGTCACTGTATACGAGCGACTCGGAGGGACCGGTGGAGGTATGTTCTAATGGTTAATTAGATTAATAAATATGAGTATAATATTACATTGGGATTGAAGATCAAATGAATTCTTACCAAATCGATGCCAAAGAGAGTACAGGTCTCTTGTATGACATTTTGATCGCACATTTCTATTGATTTTGACTGAGTTTGTTGTTGAGGTGCGCTGAATGGGGGTGGAGTACCAGTAATAGGTTGAGGTCTCGGACGATTAGTAGCATTTGCTGATATAGTATTTAATGCAATGGTATTTCTTGTTCCAACATTTTGTGCAATTAAGCTCTGTTTAATCAAAGGCCAGCGACGTCTTAAGTTCCATCCTCTCCACATGGCTTGAATTAAAGAAGCAGAAAGTATTCTTCTTTCACTTCTCAACATTTCCAACTGTTGTCGGGCGCCTTCGCTCAGGAATATATGTCTCTTTCCTAAAGCCCAAGTGGTTGAAGCGGCAGAAACTGGTTGAATGTTCTTTTGCGTTTGCATAAAACAATCCAAAATCAACTGTGTATTTAAGTCAAAATTAAAACTCAATCACATATTCAAGTTATGTATACAGACGATATTCAAACCTTGCAGTCTTCTATCGACTTATCTTCCACTCTTTTGAGTAATTTAAAGGGCGCGAGCAGTCGATAACGAGAATTGAATGCTTTAAAGCGCATCCTATGAGGCAGTCCTCCGGCCATCAAATTAACTGTCTCTAAAATTTGAAGAGCTCTGACTTGTCTCATGACAGCTGCCCGATCGAAAAAGTCAGGTTGTTCTGAGTTGTTTGCCTTAAGGTATAATTAAAGAGTATAAATACATAAATATAATAAATTTAAATAATTATTCATTTATACTAAAAATTGATGAGAAGTGGAAATGAAACTTATAAGAAATAGTTTATCTAATTCTCTCATACTTTGATGCATCTGATAAAGTGAGGTCTGGCGTGAACTAAAGTTCTCAGAAGATTGTCAAGTCTGGTGTGAAAATCCTGAGTCAAAGTGGAAACGGGTTCCGACCCATTCAGTAAGTCCATGTGTGCGGTCGGAGCGATACGAAAAGTTAGACCTCTTGGAACTGTTTCCTTATTATATAATATTCTAACTTCAACTCCAAATAAATGACTGACAAAACCAAAAGTACACGAAGTCTTGTGAAATATGGCGACGACATCATCACTCAAACGATCAGAATTGGATTCCAAAAAATTACTGGTATCATAAACCACATTACCAGCGAAATGTCGAATACCAAACAATCGAGTCATTTGTTGTGATTGATCTGATGCTGACTTATCTTTATTGGAGTTGACATCAAAATAGCGACAGTTTGCTTTATGCTGTGCTTTTATTTTCTGCACATATGTTTCAGGTGCACCTCTTAGAGAGCATTCCACATCAAGCATACTGAATAAGCCAGTCCTCTATTCATTTCATTTAATCTCAATGTTAGTCTTTATTTAGCTTTAAATTATAGTTATGAGCATTAAATTAAATTAAAATACCAGTGAAGATATAAAGTCAATACAGGGAACATTATCCACATAATCGATTTCAATATCAGACCGGACACCCTCTTCTCGACACGATTCGATACTTGATTTGAAAATATGAGTATTATAGAAATGTTGCATTGTTTCAGCGCATAAGTTAATGCACAGCTGTTCCAATTGACTCGGCTGTCAATGAGCAACACATTTATGTTAGTTTAATATCTAAGCAATTATCAGTTCATACTTTTCCATCTTCGAAGCCAAACATATCTAATATACCAATAAAACCATCAGTGGCGTGACGTACAGCAGAATTAAGCACATTCATGGACTTATACGATTTCGCACCATTAGATCCTAATCAAAGATAAATCACTAAATCTTAAAAACTATAATTATCCAAAGCTTTTTCACTTCACTAACTTATAAAAAACCATTTATCAGAAAAGATTTCTCATTTTAAGTCAAATAGAATATCAAAGAGTAATGACCAAATCCCCCCTCAAAAAAAGCTCATCGTGAGTGATATATCGATGGAAATATTTCATCGAGTACTACAATTTTTCCTCGTTGACCAACTCAATCCGTCCACGGAGTAAAGCTCCAGAAGGCGAAGAAGTCCCCATTGAAAATACATTATGTAGTTCTATATGTATTTATATATAATGTATTTTCAATGGGAACTTCTTCGCCT
>JAQGCH010000056.1:0-38807 GCA_034699485.1 Nanhermannia elegantula
CTTCTAATGGCACGTCAGAAATTAAGTGAAGAAGAAATACTCAATTTATTAGATGAAAGTGATTTAGAAGAAGATAATTAAAGATATTGCAAATAATATTCCAATTTTAATCATATCTCAATTTATTTCTTAAAAAAATTCATATCAAACTGAAATTCTATGCGAATAATCGAATGAACACAACATTAGTCACATTTCACACTACGGGTGAAGTGCACCCTTGCGTACCACCGGTGTAACCTGACACTTCTGTACCACTTAAGGGTTAATGATTTTAGTGTTGTTTCATTTGTATAAGTGAGAATATAAAATTATTATCAAATTTGTTTGAGCAATTTGCCTGAATCCAATAATAAACCGCTAAACAGCGGATCACATCTTTTAATTTAAAATTTTGGTCCCATATATTGAAACAATAAAACGATTGATCAAAATTTATTTAAATTTAGTGCAAAATATCCAAAAAACTATTGGAGGGAATTTTGGTAAAGACTGTAAATCAATTGCTTATATTTCTATTAACATATGATGGCCCCCTTTTTACACAAAGTGATTTAATGATCCGTGGCACTTAAACAACGTTCATGCACCCCATGGGAGCCTGTGATGCAAGGTTTAAACCCTTTGTTTACACGACGCCACCTAAAATATATAAAGATCAAGTCTAATCTCTACAGCAGCGCATTTGTTAATAAAAACTCATAATTATTTTTGAGAATATAAAATTCGAATTTAAAAATATTAGCCACATATGGAGAATTATTTTGTTGATATTATAATATAGAAATTTTTTCCAAATTTAATTAAATTGATTAAATAATGATCATAATTAGTTACATAAAATATGAATAAACTTAGAATATGTTTAATAATTGTAGAGTTACTATTATATTTATCAGAAAAATTTAAACATCTCTTATACTGAAAGATTTTCTCATCAATCTATGAGAATGCAGCATTTTTACAATAATGTATTAAAAATGCAAAACATATAAAGTTTGTAGACATAGCTCGTTAACACAAATTTGACACATTATTCATATATGGTATAGCCATGCATTTTTGTTATACATAATTAAAAACTATAATTATAATAAAATTTAATATAAGCAGGACCAACCCGTCAATAATTATAGAATATATTTTTAAAGTAATAATATTAAATCAAAGTGAATAAATGTTAAATTTGAATTCGGAAATTTTAAACATTAGCCTGAAATAAAATAAAAAATATATAAACAAAAAATAATATTATTTATATAAAAAGGAGCTGCGCGACAATAAGCTCAATGATTAATACATAGATCAGGTGGTATTTTAATTAAGGAATTACTCAAAAACGAGATGTTAATGTTTAATGATATTATTAATGTTGTTCATAGGCTCGAATATTCAGAAACTATATCTAGCGAGAGGTTGATAGCCCGAGCCATGATTTATCTTTTATATCAACGATAACTTGTTTTATAAAAGAGGGTATGGACTAAGGCAGACCTGTGATATATCCCCTCCTAAATTGCGAAATACTGACAAAGTTTTTCGTGAACTGTCAATAAAAATAAATGATTGCATTTATTCAAACTAAAGTTTAATTTAAACTAAACTAAAATTTATTTTTATCGACAGTTCACGAAAAACTTTGTCAGTATTTTGCAATTAAGGAGGGGATATATCACAGGTCTGGACTAAGGATTTTGACTTATTCATTGCAGTATATAATTTAACTTTAACTAAATTATAATTTCTATGGTAAACTAAAATTAATATCTGGTGAGCTTTTATTTATTAATATAATTAGCCTAAAAAAGTAACAAAATCAAATACTATCCTATAAACTTATTTTCGCGAGTTCTCAATAATCATTAAATACCTGTTCAATAAGTTCTTCTAACTGTTTGTCAGTAAGCCTTCCCTTATGTTCTTTTATTACAATATCCTTTTCTTCACCACTACTTATGATCTTTGCGTTCACGTGAAGTATTCCCTCGTCATTAATATCAAAAGTGACGTCAATTAATTGTTCGCCAGCAGGTGCTGACGGGATATCTGTCAATGTGAATGTTCCTAACTTTCGGTTGTCGACAGCCATTTGCTCTTCTCCTTCAAAGATCTCGACATCAACTTCTCTTTGATAGTCAGAAGTGGTCTCATATTGTTTCGAATACTTATTCGGAACTTTAGAATTTCGGTGAATTACAGTAGACATGAATCCGTCTTTCACTTTTACGCCTAAAGACATCGGCGCGACGTCTAACACTTTAATGTGACCCAAACCCTGGGCTTGTGTTCCGTTAAGGATCGCAGCTTGAATGGCAGCCCCGACTGCAACCGCTTCGTCAGCATTAATAGATTGGTTGAGTTGTTTGCCATCAAATAAATCGGATAACATTTTCTGTAGACGTGGAATACGAGTCGAACCACCAACTAATACAATGTCATCGATGTCTTTATGAGTGAGTTTTGCATCGGTTAATACCTGTTCCACACAATCCATTGATTCTTTAAACAAATCATTATTTAATTCTTCAAACTTTTCACGAGTCAGTACTACTCTCAAGTCTTCTGCGCCGAAGAATGCAACGATTGATATATTAGTCAATAGTGTGCTCGACAGTTGCCATTTCTGTTTTTCACAAATGATTCGCAAACGTCGTAGAGCTTCAACACCTTCATCAGTAGAGTTATCTACTATTTCACCAGTTTTTACACTGAATTCTTCCAAACAGTACTTAACCATATTATTGTCGATATCATCACCGCCTAAATGAGTGTTTCCTCCAACAGCTTTGATATCTATAACCCCTCTATCGATTGAAAGTATTGCCACATCTAATGTTCCGCCGCCGAAGTCATATATCAGTACTTTTCTAGAAAAATATCATTTTAAATGTTTTAATTATTTTTTATTGACTTGATTATTATAGTTTGTGCAGAAAAATTAGCCTCATTAAACTTGAGATGAAGCCTTTGACCTTGGCTTGAACAGAGCTATTGCTAAACCCAATTTAAATTCATCCATCAAGTCTTGTGTTTAAAATATTCTATCAATTAAAACAAAATATACTCCAACTATCGCTGCGAATTTCAAGATTACTAAAGTATCACAAGAAATTTTTTTTAGAAATATTTCTCGATATGTAATCTCTCTTCACAAAAGAAGTAAGAAAATTTTTAAAATATTGTTTAAAGTCATTAGAAATTGGAATTTGTTTATGTGATCAAAATGCAAATGAAGCCTTTATGTTAATCTGACTCTCGCAACAATAAAATTACTCACACCAATAAATATTATTCATGTCTACATCATGTTTATTTGAAAAAGGGCTCCCGTAGAAAGACTTAAAAACATATTCACAGAATTATTATTAATATTTATAATTTATTTATGTTAAAGGCAAAGACGTTGCAAAAAGCAAGCAATTTAATTAACGATAATCAAATTAAATATAAAATATTACGTATTATTTTTATTTATCTAATTTATAAGACTCTAAAGTTAAATCTAATAGATAATGAAGAGTTTAACAGTTGTAGCTAAATAGATAAATGTAAATGCTTACAAAATTTTTAGCTATAAGTTTATGCAACAATAATATGAGGCATTAATACATACCTGGACTCTCTGTTATCACTTTTATTCAATTGAAAAGCAAGTGCTGCAGCAGTCGGTTCATTAATAATTTTCAATACTTTAAGCCCTGCTATATCGCCGGCATCTTTTGTCGCCTCTTTTTGAGAGTCATTGAAATACGCGGGAACTGTAATCACAGCGTTTTTAACTTTACAGCCCAACTTATTTTCAGCAATTTCTTTCATTTTTCGCAATACATTGGCTGATATCTGTTCAGGAAAATAAGTCTCATCTTTACCCTTAACCCTAACACTTATTTTTGGGAAATTATTTCCGTCGTCTATAACTTTGAAAGGATATAATTTTATATCTTTCTGAACCGAAGATTCAGAAAATTGTCGGCCAATAAGTCTTTTAGCAGAGAATATTGTATTTCTATGATTGCCAAATGCATTACCTTTAGCCGCGTCTCCGACTACTTCTCCGCAATCAGTAAACTCTACAACACTTGGTGTCGTGTTTTTTCTCAAATCATTCTCTATAATAACAACATTTCCTTTTGGTTTTGACGGTTGAAAGTATGCGACACATGAATTAGTTGTTCCCAAATCAATACCAATTGCAGGCAAAGTTGGAGTATTCATATCATTGTCTTCTTTAATAGTTTTATACAAGTAGTCAAATGAGTCTTTCAGCAATTGTTCGTATTTATCATAAGACATATTTCCTCGTTTGCTCTCAAATCTAGCGATCGTATGTCTAACAACCTGTTCGTTAATTTGATCTAATTTTTCAGCAGCTATAAAAACAGTTTTCTGAGTTTTATATGGTTTACTCATCTCTTCTCTATAATACGTTTGCGCTTCTGTTACTAATGCTTTTGTTAGTCCTTTTTGGTTATCCATTTGAAGATTCCAGACATCAATCAAGTCCTCTAGTGTTTCGTCTATTTGCTCTTCAAGTTTTTTCAAATTAATATCGAATAAGGCTTTGTCAGAAAAAGCATTCAAAGCAGAAAATTCTTTAATTATAACTGTTTTAATCTCTAAGTATTTTCTTTCTAATTCATGTTTACTATCAACAGATTTAATAACTTCTTCCATTTTATTTTCAAAAGTAGTTAAAAATTCTTTAGCCATGACTTCAATTCCTTTTTCTTCTAATTGACGTTTCATATTATTCTTATCATTAATCCTATTGTATTCTTCGTCTATTAACACTTCGAGTTGAGACGAATATTCATCAAAATTTACTATTTTCTCATTTTCTGCTTTTTCATTAAATTCAGCGTTTATAAAAGACTTAACGTTCAAATGCAATTCTTTGAGTTCTTCATTTAAATAGAAACTCTTATTAATAATTACTTTTTCCATTTCCTGTTATAAAATATCAAATTAATAAAGGTTCTTAAGATATAATAAAGTATTATAACTCGCCGTCACTACCGTACATAGAAATTTTTGATTGGGGGGCCAGCATTAACGGAAAATCTAAAATTTTTTCTTTCTACAGACCTACATTTAATAAAATCAAAATTCTTGGGGGTGGGACCTGGACCCCTTAGGCCACATAGCTGGATACGGCACTGCTCCCTAGACTCTAAAATTTCACCGTCAGTTTAGCAAATAAGTAAAATAGCTTAATTAAGGGAATGAATAAATTATCATCGTTTTTTAAGTAAAAAGTTAAAATACATTATTTGCCCAAAGGTGCTTTCTAAATAAACATAAGAATTGAATAAACTCTTAGTTTTTCTAGGACAAGTTTATGAAGAATTGTTTTTGCGTCAAAATATTTAATTAATTTCAATGAATAACTTGAAATATTAGCTGACTTAAGTCTAGCAGGTGTTTTAATTGAAAATGTTTAATAAGTTACTAAACCCCCCAAAACCTAACTGCAACTGACCTTGGCGAGCACTATGAAATGTTCAAATAAAAAATTTCTACCTTTGTATACATTATTTTGTATTCATTTACGATACTTTTGTAGTAATTTTTGCGTCTTTCTTTATTATCTTCGTATTTTACTTTAACTTTATCTAAAGCTGCATTTAGATTGGTTTTAAGTTCTTCTAAATAAATGTTCAAAAAGTTTGTCTCATTGAAATTGTAGCCATCTAAAAAGCTTTCAATAATGTTGGATATTATATGATTATGTTTTTCTACTATTTCTCTCTCAGATCCAATATTGTCTAAAACTTCATTCATTATATCATTATAAGAGATCAGACACTCACTCATTTTATTTTTGATCTCGGAAATAGTTTTCTCTTTCTTTACAACATTTAAAGACTTCAATTCTTTTTTCGCGTTCGATAATTTTTGATTAAATTCTAATTCAAACCTTTTCCTAAAACTTGTGTCACCAAAAGTGCATTTATTTCGAAATATTTTGATCGAATTATTTCTTATTTCATGTTCTTCTCGTTTGAACACATCTTTTTCAAAAAACACATTTAAATTTATTTTTGTTTTCAAACTTAATCGATAATTATCTAGTGATTCATTGACAGCATTTGAGTTACACCTCTCAGCTTCATATATAAGGCGAGAATTTTCAGACTTCATTGCATTTACTTCTTTTTCGATTGATTTTGTCAACTATTAATACAATTATTTTAATTTAAGTGTAAATGAATAACAATTTAAGTTAATAAATAAATTAATTAATAAATAATATCGAATATAACACACCTTAACATAATGTGCTGTAAATAATTCTGTTTCTTCGCCACACAATTCTTCAAATTGTTGAACAACATTTTCTTTCTCTTTTTGCAAAATTTCATCGAATATTTGTGTTTCAATAAAATCTGAATTCATTTGGCTGTTTATTATTTCTTTGAATGTTAAGCAAAACTTATCGATCGCTTCATTAACTGATCTATCTCTTCGAGACTCATTTTCTGCATAAATCTGATTGTAAGCTGAATTCAAATAATCATTAAGTAATGTATTTAATTCATTGACGATTTCACTGTTCGAAGATTTCTTTGATTGATTGAATTTCTCTGCAAACTGTGCTTTTTGTTCATTATTTAGAAAGTTTAGTAGAGAACGAGTAAAAAATGGTTTAGAAATTAATAAAGTACTCATTTCATTGATGAATAATTCCTATCATTGAAACAAATAATAAATTTATTAAAATTAAAAGTAATTTTTTACGGATGTTATACTTTTAATTTATTAATATAAATTAGATCCGAAGCCTTATTCGTAGCTTCGACCAAATCATTAGGTTTTGGCATTTCATCGCTGTTGAAAATTTCAACATAAACTTTTAAATACTCAAACAGATCGCTTCCGGTGATTGCATTTCCATCCACAAGCTTAGTGACCAACTTATCTGAATTAAATAAATTAGTAATCAATTCTTTTAACTTTTCTGTGAATCTTTCGCTTAATTCAGCGACGCTTCCATTAAACCCATCCTCTTTAGCCCGTTCTCCTGGATCAGGCATCAAAAAGCATGATACATCTTTGAAACACTTGTTGATCATCTCTCTTGCGGCCTTTGATGACGAGGATTGTCCAGGTTTTAGCTCAAGCTTTTGATTAAGAAATTTTTTACCACCATTTGAGCCGTAATTGTAAACTGAAGGCATATTCCAATCACGAATTAAAAACATCTAAAATTAAAGAAAGAATTTTTAAAAATCTTTTAATCATTTAATTTATTCCATGTAAGCTTTAATGCATATTCGAAAAACGATTATATTAAACTTTAAATGTGATACATGCGAAAACTTTTAAAGAATTTTTGTAATTTCAAGTTTAATGCGCTGCCATACTGATGTTAAAAATTTCGTTTCAAACAAAAATATGTTTCTAAATATTTTTAGAATACATTCGTTTGTATTTATCAGAAATTGAAAATTAATCATAGTCATGTATATTACCGCCAAAACTCATCGATATATTCTATTGCTATAATCATTCATCAATTTTGATAAAATTTTGCCTAAACAAAAATACATATATTTAATTGTTTTAAGAGTAAACTCGTTTGCATTAATCAGAATTGAAATTTTTTTTACAGAGTTATGTGTCAATTTACAAAGAAAAATAATAAGCTTGTAAAGAAAAATTCTTTTCGCTTTACAAAAATGTTTCTACAAAATCTAGTATAAAAAATTCATCATTATTGCTCAATATTTTGGCTCATAGAATTGTTATAAATCTTTTCAAGAAGTTGTGCAAAATACAATACTGTATATACGGCTGCCAGGTCTCCGGGATTAGACTGGATTCTCCGGTTTTCTGGCAAATTTTGAAAATTGCATTGCCTAGTCCCCCCTTTGATTTTTTTATATCTCCGTTTTTTACCTGACCAAACCTGGCACCCGTAACTGTATAATATATAACAGAAATAATGTCTTATGGGTTTTGATAATAACCTGATTATAATTTCATTTACAATGTAATGATAAAAATTCCTTAAAATATATTGATAAAAAGTCTTTATAGAATTCAAAGGCTAATTTTGTTAGCGATGGGTTTTTAAGTCTATCTCTCTAAACATTAGACAAACAAGTGATTACAAAAAATTTGAATTAAATATCCTTAAGTTTAGTAATTTACTATATTGTAATAGCAAGGCATTAATCATTTAATCTGTAGAAAACTTTTGGCTTAGACTTGATTTGGTTCTCTCTTCGCATTGTAAATTATCTGCGATCGCTCTCCTGGAAAAAGTGAGAGCTATACGTCTGCATCAATGATCTTAACATTTGAATGCATAGTTTTTAAGGATAAACTTATGAAATCGCGGCCGATACTAACTAGCGAGTCTCAAATTTTGAATTATGCAGATCATAAGGAATGCATCTTAGTAGTAGTAAAATTTTTAAAAAAAATGCTAAAATTTTAACTCGAAATATTCATTTGTTAAAAAACATCAGCGCTTTCCTAAATAATATTTAAACTTAAAATATGTGTTTATATATACATATGTAAAAGTTTCTAACCAAATTTTGAAAAGGAATCTCTCCTTTTGATTCATTGCTATTCTTCGCAGCAATGAGACCATACTCTAAGAATGATTCCAAAACTTTGAGAATATCTTCTTGCAAATTGTTGAATATATTGAATATAAGACAGGATGAACTTAACAAACTTATGCCGACAATTGTAGACCAATCTCTCTGAGTGGCGTATTCGTCAAATACCCCCTGAGTGTCCATCAAAAGGACCGCAATCTCTCTACCGTTTGATTGTTTTATAAAATATGGCTTTGAGAGCCATATACCGCTTGTGAGCGGATCAATACTTAACTTCCAGTCAAAACCTTATATTCATATTAAAAGTAAATTTTAATAAATTACTAAAAGCATAATATATGCAGAATTCTAACCAATTAATGGTTTAGTTTTATCTCCGATCCAATTAATATCGGTAGTGTTCGACAAATATCGAATCATATAACTTAATAAAAATGACTTCCCTTGTCTTGAAGGACCGGCAATTGATATGACTGCAACTTCTTTATCTCCAATCGGATCCAATACTTGATGTAATCCGTCAGTATTTAAAATATAATTTGTTTTATTTCCATTTGTATTGATGTCAATTATTTGAATGCATTCAAAATCCATTTCAAATCTAAAATTAAGGAATATTTTTGATTTATTTATAGTTAGTAAATATTTTTCATATAGAAGTTGAATAGATTTATAATTTAAATTTTATTTAAGTATAATTAAAATTTGAATATTTTTCATTTATTATTAAAATAAATTTTAAATGTAAATTCATAAATAATTTAATTTATTAACAATAATTACTTAAATTATATCTTTTAATTTATACTCAAACTAACCTATTGAGATAAATACTCTCCTTATTATTTTTCAGTATGTTATAAAGATAAGTAAACTAGACGAATATCAATAAATATAAAATATAACAATAATTAAATGGAGACTTTTATTAAATACTTTAGAATTAGATAATGATTAATAGATTCAAATTTTATTTAATTTTTGAAACTTCTAAAATGATAAATAAATTTGATAATTTTAATAATTAAGCAAATATTCAACAATGCTCTGTTTTGAGAACTTTGAGAATAAGAAAAAATTCTTTTTAATTAATTCACGAACTATAATGAAATAATTAAAAATTTAGCAAGGAAGTCATAGTAGATAAAAAATAAATAGTCGTCTATGAGGCGCCTTTTATTTCTCAACATTATGAAACTTATTAAAACTTTCTATTCTTGTCAATAGAATTTTATCAATAACGTATAATGAATCAACATAGATAGTAGCTATGAAGATGAAGCTAGCTAAGAAATGCTTATTGTTCTATCAATGCATAGCAAAGCTTTTTACTTTTAAAAAATTCGTTTGTGAAATTTTTAAAACCTTTGAATATTTATTACAGTATCTTTTCTTATATAATATGTTACGCAAACTCTATTTTAATTTTATTAGAGCATACATAATATCATTATTAATATGTATCTGATTTGACACATAAATAGGAACAATATTTACTTATATACACAAATTAAATATGAACAATTAAATTATTTAATTGGTTCAAATATTTATGTAAAATATTATTTTATGTTGCTAAGAGATTTTTCTTATCCTCCACTATGCGTATAGATCTGCTGTATTTCTTGTTGAGGTTCATTCCTTTATTAACTTATTATCGCAATTGACGTAGGTACTTAAAATTTACTGTCTTTATTGAGATATTATTTTGTATTCTGATAAGCAATTTGAGTTTAGCATTCAGTAAATAAATTTAAACGTTTAATTCAATTGGTATATTTATAAATTACAATTTAATTAATCATACAATGATAATTTAAATTTATAAAAATATTATTTGATTAATTAATTAGCGATTTGACTGTTTATTCTAAATCAATGAATATAAATAAAATATTATAAAACTTGTTGTTATATTTTGTTTCAATTGCATGATAAATTTTTGGCAATGCATTGAGTACTTATATTTTATCAATAAATATACCTGTACTTTATCGCTAAATGAAATATTTTTTTATAACTGTTATAGTGAAAGACAGTTATTTTTAAAAAATTTTTATCTTTATTAATATAACAGTTATATTGCGCTTTATAGTTAATATACAAATTGCAAAGTCGATTATAAAGAAACATTCAAATAATTAGCATGTCTTTTAAGCTAAATCTATAGTCATCAATCTCTTTAATTGTTAAACGCTTTTTCTCAAAAATTAATTCTTTGATCTCTTTTATTATAGGCTGCATATCATCACCAATTTTCTCATTTTGATTATTTACCAAATTGAACAAATTCTCTAAATTTTGAAAGGCTTTTACATTCAAACTCTTTACCAATCCTTTGACCAATAAAATAGAATCTTTTTTCTTGTCTCTTAAAACATCATTCAAATCATCGATTGAATCCAATTCTTGCAATAATTTATCGCACTCTGCATTTAATGATAAAAATCTATTTTCATGACCATCAGTAGTAACAGAATCGATTTCATTTATCAACAAATGAATGCGTTCTTCAATTATTCTTAATAAACTTGACTTTAAACCAAAATGTTCTGTATGGCTGTATTTTTTATCATTTTCATCAGAGATCAATTTAAGTTTTGGCTTAACATTTTCATAACTCATGTATTTTGATAGATTTTCTTTCACTTCTTTCAATCTTTTATCAAAATCATATGATCCTAACTTTAAAGCCATTGTATTATTTTTAAATTATTCGATAAATCAATGAATTAATTAAATAAAATTATTAGTTAGTTATATTATCAATTATAAGTAAAAATTTCCTATCTATTGAATAAACTGCTTAAACATATATCTGTATTTATTATATTCAAGACATATTTCTATATGATATGGTTTATTCGATTATAGATAAAGCAGTATTCACAAGGACTTGTACGGAACTGTATAAGTTTTGATTTTAATAAGGAAAATTTACAATCTATGCTTAACATCCTTTTTGAGAATTTGATGTTTATTTTTGCTTAAAAGTTGCTTTAATAACAAAACAGTCCTCCAATATTAGTCATTTTCCATAGACATCAATTACAAAAATGTTGTATTTTTTAAATGTTATTTAATGGAGAAAATTTTGTTTTAGGGCCAACTTCAAGTTGCTTTCATGTTTTCGGGTAGAGCAATTTGATGCTATACATGACCAGATCCGATAACCAAAAAATTGCCAAGCAGAGTATCTGTTTATGCCTAAAGCATGCAATTATATCTATTGTTAAACAGTATTGTCCGGATCTGGAAGTCAGATATGGTTATTTAAGTCATCATATTGTTCGACTAGAACAGCTTAATCCAACAATGTATAAACAAAATTTTCAACATTAAAGAATATTATAAAAACGAAATTTTTTTGTAATTGAAGTCTATGAAAAATCTTTAATTTTGGAGGGACGTATTGTTATAAAAGCAAATTTTAAACAAAAATAAATATCAAATTCTCAATAAGGATGTTAAACATAGTTTGATAAAAAATTATTAAATCAAGAATTCTACAGTTCTGTACTATAACTTGTCAGTGCAATATAACCTTCATGCAGAAAAACAAACTATTATTTTTTAAGATTGCGCAATAGAATTAAGTGCCATTTACTATTAGTAAGGAAATATATACTCTTGTACTGAAGTTTGAATTCAAACAATTAACCAACCTACTTAACAGTTAGCTCCCTAATATTTAATAAAATAATAATTTTACAAAGTGTAAGTACGTAGATTTTTATTCTATTTATGTTAAATGGAAGGAGGAGATTAAACATATATCAAGACGAAAATAAGGAAATGGATTCTGGCCTGCACATTATTTCATTATTGCTGCTTTTACTACCTAAAAAGATATAAAATAAAGGTAATGTTGTATCAATATAAGTATGCCTTACAATGAAGCAAACCTTCAAGTTCATCTTTAAGATCTGGCGGTTCACATTAGAGGAAAACATATTCTTAAATTTTTCGGCTCCAGCCACCCGAGCAAGAAGCCTCAAAAAACTAGCCAACCCAAATCGCCAGAAATTTTAAAGTTTAATTAAATATTAAAGAATTTTACATAAATATATCAACAAGAAATATCGAAAATGATGAATTATTAATATTTTGCAATTCTATAGCCTAATGTTAAATATGTAGCACTGTAATTTGTTTCACTCGATAAATTATTTAGTCCCATAAGTGCCATGTTTAAAAATCAGTTGAATGTATTTTTATAACTGAATTAAAGTCATAACTAAAATATTGCTAAACTTAATTTTTTTGTTCATTTAAATCATTAGTTTCTTTGGCAAACAAACACAAGCATAAGTTGCAACTTTTAAGTCTTCAACAGATAATAATTAAATCAGAATTAATTTTCGGGTAGTCTTCTAATACATAAGTTTCAAAACTGTCACTTTGGGTGCCTATCAGCGAAGGGTTATCAGGTGAACATGATAGCCTTTAAATATTTCAATAAGGTCGCAATAGAATTCAAAAATTAATTTTACAGAATTTAATATAATTATTAAGATGATTTGATTTTATTGATATTTAACCTAAAAAGTATTTTATTATAAATAAAATTTTAAAAATTACTTTAGCTGTAAGGATAAAAAGCATATATTTCAGAGATTACAGAAAAGTTATTATAACATAGCATAACATCTTCAAGAAATATAAATTTTCAGAAAAATCACAAATTTAATTAGACTCAAGTTAGAATTTTGGTTTATAACGAGTTGATGTGGAATGATAGTTATGTTAGGCTGAGGGTGAGTTTTAAAATACATAACATGTAGCCTACAGTTCAAAAATATATATAAGAATACTTATGATCGTTCATTGTAGAATGCTCTATTTATTGAGCCTGAAGTTCCTGTATAAAAATTTACATTTCAATTCACATTAATTAATACTTCTCATTATTTAAGTTTCTTATTTCACATCTAATCTTTAAAATGGATAACTAATAATAAATCACATATCATAAATCATTCATTTCAAATAAGTGAATATTTCATAATTTCAGTTGTATTTGTGTAAGATTTTTAATGAAAAATTAATATTTTGAAGTGCATTGTTCAGTCAGTTACCTTATAATTTATTGAAAATAAATTTATACAATACATATAAATTATATTAAAAGACTTTACTAATTAATAAATATGTATTTAACAAAACTCGCATTGTTTAACTAATTACCGATGAACGTTACCATTGGTAACAATCGCAACGTTGATATCTATAGATTTTTTTGCCTCCTATAAAGTAATTTTAATAAATATAATAAAATATTAGCATAATATTTAATACTAACTTTAAAAGTGCATTAACAGTTTTCTCTAACTGTTGCCTCTGTTGATCAATAGATATGAAATCAACTTTATCTAAACCAATTATTTTCTTAGTCTTTTCGAGTTCTTCATAAATTGGTTTCTTTCTAAGTGGACGTAATTCTGAATTATCCACTATTTTCTTGACTTCTAAGTAATAATTTCCCAAATCTTTAATCGCTTGCTTTAATACTGAATTGTTTTCTCTAACTTTTAAGTTTTCCTCAATTTTTTCTTTTAATTTCATAATTATCTCCCTTTCGATTTTGATCTCAGCCTCAGTTAATCCAAGTTTGATTTCAATCAAATCAACTTTATTTTCCTCATCTCTATTATAACCTGAAACAGTTGTTTGTAACATTAATTCTCCTATTTCGTCAACTTTATATTTGAGCTCCATTCTATACCAATCAAGATAATACGAGTTTCTAATTGGTATCTTTTGCATAATAAATTTTTTGACCAAAAACTGAGACTGAATTATGCATAACTCAATAGGAATGTTATTATTAGTTGGAACTTTGTGAAGGCATTTTGAATCTTGATGAGGTAATGAAATATTTTTCCCGATAAGTGCTTTAGTCTTTTCGCTAAAATTAAGGCCATCTAGACTGTACTCTATTTGAGATGTAGTCACTTCAGATATTTCAATCATTTCTAAATTATTGGCTAACATTTGACTATATATAGCTGAACCTTTGATTATGATTTCCAATGGATTGCAATTGAAAATTTTTTCTGAATTGAAACGATTTATAGTCCATTCTCTAATTTTAGGTAAAAGCGGCGAATTTCCTGCGATTATAATATCATTCAAAATATAAGTCTGTATATTGAGTGAATGAAGTGTTCTATCTATAAGTTTATAAAATTTATCTTCTTCATTCAACTTTTTATTGTTTAACAATAAATCATAAAATACTTTTATATAGGATTCAGAAGCGCCTGAATTTAGGTCTTCATAACTATATGTCCGAAACTGTATCAACTTATTTCCAATTAAGCAAACAGCTACTTCACATTCAAATTTATTAATTATTATTATTAATAGAGTTTTACAATTATTAGCATTATCTTTAATAGTATCGAACTGATAGCCAACAGCAATAGCGCTCATTTCTCTTAAGATATAGACATCTTCAAGACCTGCGATCTTAGCCATATCTCTGAATGCGTTCCTTTGGCGTAAATTGAAGTGTGAAGGAATTGTTAGAACAGTGTTTGAAACTGGATTTTCCAATTGTTTTTCTGCATCCATTTTAATGTCTAATACTTGTAAAGCAATCAATGATTCAATACTAAGATTAGATTTACAGAAACTATTATCCACTTTAACTTTTAATTCATTGCTAATAAATTCAAAAGGGAAAGCATTCAATTCTTCATTTGCAATGTTTTTCTTCTGTTTTGCTATCAATTGTTTTAAATCAAAGTTTAAATTATATGAATCTTTAGTAAAGAATTCATTCAAGTAATTCTTGGCTTCACTTCCGTACAATATATTATCTGCAAATGCAATACAATTTGGACGCATATGATCTCCAAACTTGTCTAAAATATAATGAATTTTATTTTCATAAATTGCAGATAACAAGAACTCATTCTCGAAATGTATGGCTATCGACGAAGTTTTAGGTGCATTTAAATCATTTTGTTTCTTAAATTCAATAAATTTACTGTTTATCTGTTTATTAATATCATTTCTATTTTCGGAAATAATTAATTCAGAGTACTCTTCGCTAAATTTTTGTTTGATATTTTGCAACTTATTTTTCTGAGAATCAAACACTTCATTCGCAAACAATTCGTGAATTTCTTTGAGTTCATTTGGTTTCAGATAAGAATTGATTGATATTTTATTTTTCATTACATAACAATACTGTTTAATGGATTCGTCTTTTATCTTATTCATTAAGTTTCTGGTGTTATCACAACGTTGATCGTATTCTAATAACTTATTCGGAAACTCTCTTTTTATTATAGATTTAAATTCATTTTCGCATTTTTGTATTAGTATTTGTTGATCGCAATTAAAATCACAGGAAGTTTTCAGTGCATCCAAAGAGAGATTTAGTAAATTCTCGTGAATTCTAATGACTTGATTTTTTGTATACATACCTGACCTTAATTCTAAATCAAAACAATTGTCATACAGAGCAACGATATATTTGATGGACTCGTCAGCGATTTCATGTTCGTATTTAAGGATACTTTCATTTCTTTGAATAAACAAATCAAATGAATTATCAAATAAAGCATTTAAAATTTCAACCAAAGAATTCTCATGCAATTTTCTCAAATCCGGTTCATACTTTTGCTTAATTATATTGTTTATTTCTTCAATTCTTTTAGTTGAAAAATATCTCTGTTTATTGAACATTCTTTCCCAGTCAGATACATATGATTTATTTAAGTTAAATAAATTTGTGTACTTTTTTTTCTCTTCGTCTAATTTTTCTTCCAATTTCTTGAGAAAATCTTTTTTAAGTTTATCGCTTAAAAATTGTTTTGAATATTCTCTAAACTTCTCCACAGAATTTTTTCTTATATCGATATGCTTTTCAGTGAAACTCTTAGGTGAACTTTGTTTTGTATAAGCATTTAAAGCCATTATCATTTCGTTGTTAAAATATTCAATGGTATTCACTATGACTCTTTCATAATTATCCTTAATTTGCGACAATTTTTCTTTAATTTGGTTCTTAAATTCCTCGTTATCACATTCAATATTATCTAACAATAATTTTCTTTGCTTCTCTATAAGGGATCTTGATCCTTTACTTTTGTATTTATAATCAAATAAATACAAAATGTGATTTTTAATTTTATTTATTTCAATATATGCTTCATCAATGTTAAAATTTTCATCATTGATAGCTTTCTGTACATTATTTTTGAATTCGATAAATAACTTTTGATGACATTCATTCAATTTAGCTTTAATTGATTCTATAATATCTTTAATTTTATTCTCAAATGAGTCTCTTTCAGATTCCAACATTTGTAATAATTGTTCCCTTTGTTTAATAATCTTTTCTGATGATTTGTTTTTTAATTCATTATCAAATTCAGACATAATTTTACATTTTTCTTCATCAAATTTATGTAATCCTTTTATGAAATCAAAACCCTCATCTTCAATATTCTTCTGTAGAATAGATATAAATTTTTTGAATAAATTTTGTTGAAAATCAAGTAAATGTTGTAAAAATAGGTTTTCTTGGTATCTCCTTTTAAATGCTTCAATTTCTGAGTCAATCTTATCTGAAAGTTCTTTTAGTTGTCTCTTAATCAAAAATTTTGGTTCTTTACTTTTAAACTGTTCATCGAATGTAGACATAGTTCTTATCTTTTCTTCATTTAATATGTTTAATGTGTGATTATAGTCATTTTTTTCATTTCTAATGGCATTTTCAATAGTAGTTTGATAATTGCTAAATAAATTAATAGCAAATTCATGTAATTCTTCTTTCAATTTAATTTGATTTTCATCAGAAATCGATTCAATTATATCTCTGTTATTTTGTTTTATTTCCTCATGTTTAGAGCTGACCTTTGAATATTTATCACCTAGGCTACTATTAATATGATGCGTAGAAGATGATTCGCCAACTTTATAATACTCTTTTGATTCAGTCTCGATTGTTTTAGACTTGTCTGTGTGAAATTGACTCTTATTAATATCACTGCTATATTGACTGCATTGGGAATCTTTCAAAGCTTGAGAATAAGATTTTCTTGGTTTCATTGAAGAACTATATTCATTAGCATTTGTTCCTGATTTATAAGCATTCGCTAATTCAATGGTTTCTGTCACTGACTTTTTTCTAGAATCAATAGCTGTTAACATATCTTTGTTTCTTTTATCTAATTCATTGATTTTTATCTGACAATTTTCAGAAGTTTCACATTCAGTTCCTGAAGACTCTGAATTTAATTGATTAATATAATTCTCAAAAAGTTTTATAAGTTGATTTACTTTGATTGGTTGATTAGTCCCTTGTCTTGTCTTAATATTCATTTTATTAATATTGAGTAATTTTTTTCTAATTAATTTTGACAAATTTTCAATGAATTTACCATTTAAATCTGATAAATTCCAATCCATGAGACGAACATCAGATGTAGGTGAAGGCATTAAAAAGCACTCAATATTGCTCCAATATTTTTTAAATTCTAAATCAATCAATTCATCATTCATATATTCTTTTCCACCTTTATCACCTAAAGAATAATTGTTTCCAAATTTTGAATCCCAATCACGTATGAGAATTATGAGTTTATTATATGAATCTATAGATTCTATGAACTTGAAATTTCTTGATATGCGCTCTTTAAGTTCTTTCTTATCTTTAGTCTAAATAATTAAAATTTAAAGATAATTGGAATAAATGAAAAATGGCAAATATTGAAATAAACATTCTCAAGAATCCTGCTTATGCACGTAGATTAGGCTAACACAACATATCTTCGAATATTCTGATATAATATAATATTGTTTATAATAGTTTCGTAAAATTATTAATTAATGTGACTTATATTAATTTAGACTATTTTATAATTGAATGCCTTTCAACAACTGTATTCATTGTTATATGCAGTTCTTTGTAGTCTAATATTTTAAAATGGTTTTAATATCGATTACTCTTTATTTTAATTGAACATTGCAATTTTTGATAATAGCTCAATTTCTTGACAGTACAACTGATATATGAACGGGTTGTAAACTTATTATTTTTTCAAATTTAAGTTAATTGTTTTCAAATAATCCTCTTATAAAGAAATATTTTATACGAAATTTATTTTCTTAAGTATTCAGAATGCGGTTAAGAGTTGCATTAAGTACTCATAAAAGCTTATTGAAGAGGTAGTTAAGAGAATATTTTTTACTTTAACATTAATTATTGTTAATGAAATGTAAATTAACTCCATTTATTCAAATCATTAGTATTTACTTTTAACTAACAATTATTATCCTTGAATACCAGTAAAATGAGTACTGAATATTTCATTAATGTTGTCACTAATATAATATTTAAGACTTATATTAATTCTGTTACCCCATAAGTAGCTAATGGCACCGGTCCAGTCCTCGACATGATAAAACAAAATTATATACAGTACATCAAATCCTATACTCTTTAAGTATTAGATGTTTTCTTTAAGTTTGATTAAATGATGATAATTTGAAAATCTATAATGAATACTGTCGTACCTCATAAAATTGTCGTATTCTATATAATAATATACAATACTATATAATGTATATAATAACTAAAATGGGGGAAATATGCATATAAAAATCAAATTATGCATGCAATAACACTAAAACAAAAGTAAGAATTACAGAAAATGTTTTATACTATACCTGTAAAAAACGACAACTGGTATTATAAATAACTGTTGAAGATGTGCACATAAAAAGTCCGATTATATCTCTCATCAATTTTGAACATGTGATGTATGAGAAATGGTTGAATACATTATTTGAATCTATAAGAAATATAGCAATTTTTTGGTTGGCATCTTTTAAAAAGTAAGGCTTCCACCACATTTTAACAACAGGCGTTTCACTATTAATGTAGTCATTTTGAAAACCATAATTATATCTAATAATAGAATTATGAGATTTTGGCCAAGCTTTACTTTCATTATTTTCCAAATAATTAATTAAGCAATTAATAAAAAAAGATTTTCCTTCAAATTTTGGGCCAATTATGGAAATTAATGCAATACTATCGCAGTCTTCAGCCAACGATATAAGAGAACTCAGTAAATCAATGTTTAGTTGATATTTCCCGTCAATTATCTTAACAATATCTAAAGTTTGTCCATTTTGTTGTGAAGCCATTTCGCTAAACATAGTTAAAAATAGAAAGTAAAAATAATAGTCTGGTTATATTTGAATTGAATTTGTTTATTAAATTATTTATATAGATTAATTTTAAATAAATATCAGATCTCCGATAACTTTATTTACTTATAATCGAGAGAATGAGGATATAATAAAGTTAATTAGTTAAGAAACTTGATTTTTATTCCATTTTAATAGGCAGATTATAATGTCCATTAGTAGTGTTGCCAGATCCCTAGTTTTGAAGATATATTCTCCAGTCCACCATTAGAACTGGAGGTGATTTCTCCTGTTTTCAAGCTTTATGTGAAATTTTATTTTAATTTTCCAAGAAATAAACAATAATAAAATATTTTGTGTAAAAAGTGAAATCAAATATTAATAGAAAGATTAAAAACAGATGCAGATACAAGAAAATATAGCATAAAGACTGATTTATTCAGCTTTTCAAACATTTATCGTAGAAATCATTTTATCAATTTAGTGCACGATTATACATAATTATACCAAGGCTAGGATGTTTGTTGGATGTAGACTACCCATTGATTATGTGAATTTGTCCCCCCTTTGAAATTTTGATGGATTTTGAAAATAGGATACATTGGTTCAACCCTTGTTATTTTGACCATTTTTGAAAAATTTATACATTCGTCCCCCCTTTGATTTTCTTGTCAAATTTAGAAAATTTATACCTTGGTCCCCTTTTTGATTTAAATCTATAGTTTTCAGTCAAATGACATCTGGCAACACTATCCATTAGACATCAAAATTTTTGAATTTTTAAATCTCGGTCTCGTCTCAGTCTCGTGTAGTGCGATCCAATCTCGTCTAGTCTCGAGATTTATGAATAGATACTAAACCAAAATCAGCTATTTTAATAAAATTTCTATTATTTATTTCAGTCTTCAATAATATATTTTCTGGTTTTATATCTTCATGAAGTATTGCTGGATTTTGCTGATGTAGGTAATTAATACCTTCAAGTATTTCAATTTCACATCAAATTTTCATTAAATTTCGGATAGCAGTACATTTTATTTCAATTAAAAACAAATAGTCCAGATTTCTCTCCCCAACCTTATATAATTTTTTATTTAAATAGTTTTTATATTTTATTAAATCAATTCATTGTAGAATCATTTTTAAATATTTTAAAATTATATTTATCCTTAATTTAAACTAATATTCATATATGCTTCAGATTTAAATACAGATTATAAGATAATCCTAAAATCTAATTCAATAAAACCCAGTTTGTAAATTCTTTTTGATTAAATTAACCACAAGACCGATGACCAATATAGAAATTTTTTTCTTCGCTCTAAGCCATAAGTTACGTTATACCTAAATGGCATCTTCATTTAATTTGTACATATGTACATATATGAAAATAAAATATGGCAGTACAGTTACCTATATCTGCTCGGTCATGTGCTCATTTAGTTACCACTTAAAATTTTATAATAAAATAATTTTTTATGTAATAAACAATTTTAATTATAACTTTACCTGAAATGAAGACAAATTACGAAATTAAAGTTGTTCCAAAATTGTTAATTTATTCAAAATTGAATTTATCCTCTTCATTAGTATATAATTATTTATGTTTTCATCTATAGTAATTTGCGTTAAAAACATATAAACAAATTAAGCCTTAATTCATTTTTCTAAATAAAACTAAATATTCGATCAAAATATCCGATCATTTAGAGACAATTTATGATAAAATTTAATTACTTTCATTTAAAGCAAATCTGTTTATACTTTTTATGTATAAATGATATGATATTTGTTTCAATAAATAACAAAATATTGAATACTTCTAAATAAGAGATATTACTATTAAAATATTAATATAAATTTATATATAAAAGCATAGATTTAGCTTAAATTATATTTCTTTAACAAGTTCTCCTTATTAGTTGTTAAAATAATTCTAAAATTGCTTTTGAAGGCTGCAATACTTGTAGATAAGCAATTGTAGATAAAATTTGCAGTTGAGAATAATTTGAAAAGTGCTAATATAAATTTAATTAAATATTTTAAATTGACAATTATAATATTAGAAAGTATATTTTATATCCTTTAAAATACACGTAATTATGAACATTATCAATCACTAAAACAACCACAAAATTTGTTAAATCTTAACCAAAAATTTTATTAATTTTCAATAATTCCTTAACCGAAGACTAATATTTTAATAGATATTAATAATGAACATAACAATTTTATCAAGATGTAAGTACGTATGATGAATCTAAGGCGACTGCTTTAATAAAAATTAAGTAAAGGGCAAGTTTTCTAAAATAAATAAGTCTGTTATTAACATTTCATTTAAAATGGTTCCAATTAATTATTGTTATGTATTAAATATCAATATCTGAAATGATTAAAAAATGCCAACAATTCAGTTTTATTTAATTTCTAATATAATGTATTATAATTAAAAATTATTTATTAAATTACCTCAGTTATTACAATTCTTATTAAGCTATCTAATTAATTTTTCTCAATTTTGCAAGGGGTCCATAAACTTTATTATAACCTTCCCGTGCGATTGTGTGATATAATTATGAACTTTGAATAGCATTATAAAAATGAATTATCAATTTTTTGATAATTCCATAGCAATTAAGTACTACATTGTATTATCTAGTTTCTTTATTCACTTGTAAAGTATTTTCAAAACCAATATAAATTCAAGAAAGTATAATAACATATAATTTTTTTAGTTTAAAGTTTTAAGATAAATAATAAATGAAAAATTTTTGATTAATAATTAATAGTCAAAAATAACTATAAAATATAATATAAATAAAATATTATTAGTATAAAAATGAATAATCCACGAACTGTATTTGTATTGGACGTCTCGGGCAGTATGGGAGGAATGAAATGCGAAACATTGCAATTGTCAGCAATTCGTTATATTGAGGATATTCATGACGGGACTTATGTGGGTATTGTTTTGTTCGACACAACTGCTTGGATAATAAGTGAAGTCATACAAATAACTGATAGATTCATAAAAGATAGCCTTATAGCAAGTGTGCCCAAAATGGCCAGGGGAAGCACTAAAATTGATCTAGGTTTATTAATGGGATTGAATGCGTTGACTAAAAAAGGCATTAATACAGATGGAGCAAACATAATACTTATTACAGATGGTGGAGATGACTGCGGTTGTGGCAGATATGTTGATAATGTTTTACCACAACTTCTAACAGCTAAAGTACAGTATACTCAAATTAAAAAAATATGATATAAATTAATATTGCATTTAAACAAAAAAAATTTCATAATAGATTTTTCTGTTCATGATCTATAGTAGCATTAAAACTCATAATAAGTTCATACACATTAGCAGTGATGCTTACTCGTTAGGGTTACCAGGTCAAACTGATTCCAAAATTGGACCTTAGCTGGACAACTTAAAAAATCAAAGGGGGAACCAAGGGATAATTTTTCTTAAATTTTTATTTTCAGAAAAACATAAAGGGGGAACCAAGCACTGGATTTTTTTAAAATAACCCAAAAACTGGACAATCCAGGCCGAACCTGGAGTGTTGGGAACCCTAGTGATGCTAGAAGCTCGAGCGTTTGGCGCTCGATGGCTAGAGAGGTGCATTTTGATTTTCTCGAGCGAAAGCTGACTCTCAAGCATCTGACCCTGGAGCGCTCATCGAGCGCGAATTCTTATTATATTAATTTTCATACATTATTATGTTAAATTTAAAAAATCCTAAATTTTTACAAAATTTTATTATTTATTCTGTTTTATAGAATTTAGACATATAGTACTATAATGGCATAATCGCCGCGATTTATAGCTTATAAGATGCATAGTAACTTTTGAAAGTTTGTTTCGCTTTTAAGATACTAGAAAATATTCTCTGTAAGCACTTAAAGTTTGAATGGTTACAAAAACTGATAGGGTCCAAACATTGGCAATTTCTGGACAGCTTGAAAATAAAAGGGCGAACAAAAGAAATTATTTTGATTAAATTTTTCCCATAAAGACCTAGATATTTTGAAAATACACCTTATCCTACAAGGTCAAGCTGAAATTTTGACGTATAGTCACTAGCGTTGTTAAATTTAATAAATTTTCTTCAGATGATTAAAAATCTTAAATTTAATATTAAATTTAAAATTACAGCTAAATGTTAAAATTCTGTGTTATCATCGAAAACATTCGGTTCTCCTAACTCCAGGGTGACCAAACGTCCCGCATTGCGCGGAACAGTCCCTCATTGGAAAGTTGTGTCACGCTAAACGCAAGACATCAATGCGGGACGTTTTTGTCCTGCATTCCAGAGGCAGTTTAAACTTTAAGACATAATCAAAATAATTATTCAAAAGAGAATATTATTGAATATTTCTTAAAATTAGTTAGGTTAGGTTACTTTACACATAAAGGTTATCTCTAACTTGTAAGGTATATGTTTCATTAATTCTGTTGAAACATTTGTTACTTTTGAACACCTATAGACTTATAAGTTTACAGATTAATTCTATTGGTATTTGAGAGTAAATGGGAATTTTCTTTCAAAAATAAATTTCTCGAGAAGGGAGGAGTTTCTTAATCTGGAATTTTTTATTCAAGATCTAGGTTTAAAGGTGTTTCAAATATATAAATGCGACAAATTTGAAATTTTTTAAAAATCAATGATTGACGAGTTATTGCCAAAAGCCTGATATTTATGTTGGCTATAATTATAACAACAATAAAGTTTTTACTGTTACAAGAGAACTATTAAATGAAACTGCATCAAACTTTTAAAAAATAATATTTATGTCAGTCTAAACCAACTTTGCTCAATTGCGGACTCCCGAAATGGCCGTAATGCCAGGGGTCACAAGGTCTGTCCCGAAATTCAATATGACCAATTCGGTTATAATTTCGAATTTTGAAGTTGCAATTCGTATAAAATAGTCAAATAAATTTCAATAAACCATATAAATTAACTAAAAAGTGATTTTGGGTTAATAAATAACTTCTTTTGCGGGATTTTTAGTAAACGTCGGGAAACAGTACCCGATTGCACCGAATTTAACCGATAAATTCTAACTATTTTTACAATTATTTTGTTTGATGATTTAATTCAACAAACAAGTTAAAGTTTTGTAAAGAAAACTTTCAAAATTTGTAGACCAGTTTTTATTGTGATCATTATTTATAAAATCTTAATTTAATTATCATTATTTCTATTAAAATTTAATGTGTGTTTAGAAATATTGATAACAATAAAGATTAGTAAGATATTTTTGTAAAATTTCTTTCGAAAATTCTAGTTTATCAGTTGAAGTAAATTATCAAATAAAAAATTTGGGAAAATAATTAGAATTTATCGGTTAAATTCGGTGCAATCGGTATTGTATATAAAAGATAACACAAAATTAATAAATTCTGCTAAATTTAGTAAACTGTACATAATTTCTTATTATTTTTGCAAACTTAACTTGTAATAATAATTTCATTTGCTTTTTTGATACTCTCAAAAAATTTTAAAAATGAAATAGGGACACTAAAATATTTTGTCCCTCATCGGAACAATTTAGATTTAGTCACCCTGCCTAACTCTAGTGTCTTATATTTGGCATAATGCAACTCAGAAATATCCAATTCTGTCAACTTATTAACTTATAATCTAGTATTACATTCAATTAATGAAAATTTTTGAATACTTTCATATTTAATTTTTTTTAATAATAAATTTATTAAATTTTCTCTGAAGACACTAAATTTAATATTACTTTAATGCTTTGCATCGCTAATCGTCACCCAAAGTATCATTTTTATATAATGTATATTTAGCACAGATAAAATTATAGCTCAAATAAAATTAACTATTAACACTAATTGTAAAAACTTATGAACTTAACTAATTTAACGTTCGATAAACGCTAGGCGCTTGTTTGACTCAAAAAACCGAGCGCCAAGCGTTTCATTTTCACCTAGCGAGCTCACCTTTTTTCATCCGAGCGCAAGCGCCGAGCTTGTGCATCACTGCTTATTAGGATTGCCCGCAAATTGCTTCACAATTTATATTACTTTAATTAATATTTGTCATATTAGGTTAGAGTTACTTGTATAGCAATTGGTAACAGCGCTGATGAACATCTTGAAAGATTGGCCAAAGAAACAAATGGTAATACATATATCGCGAGTGATACGAATAGAGAAATGGCTGTAAGAGTTATTGAAACAGCCATTCAAGAGGTGAAGACCAGCAAAGAAATGAGCGAGTCTTTAACTATAAGTGTTTGCAATGAATTGATTGCAATCAATAATAATTCATTTATCATAAAAGTCATTATTGATTCTGATATCGGCCGTAACACTAACTTTACAGTTGGTTCAGAAGATATAAACAAATTTTCGGTTACAATCACTTCACCGAATGGTCAGAAATATGATTCAACATGTGTTGAATTCATTAAAAATCAATCACTAAAGAGATATCAATTAAAGCTAAAGAGTGCTGAAACAGGCGTTTGGTTAATAAGTTTTGTGAGGCATTCAAATCAAACACTGTCTGCAACTGTTTCAGTCACTTCTCAGCCCATAAATCCAAACGCTATTCAAATGCGAGTTATGCTCAAAGACCCTGATCCTCAAACGCCACCAATAATTATTGCAGAAATACGTAAAGGAAAAGATGCTGTAATCGGCGCAGAAGTTATGGCAACTATTGATAAACCGAATGGAACTCAAACTAATGTAAAACTTAATAATAATAATAATATTTACATAAACTATTTCACAGACTATTATGGTTCCGGTCGTTATAATGTCAGTGTTTTGGCTAAAAATGAAACTAATAATTGTCGACTGAAGGCTATTAGTGCCGGAAATCTGACCTCAGGTTAAATCTCTTTATTTCAATATATTTTTTTTATTCTTTAATAAATGAAATATAATATTCTCATAAATTCCAAAACAAAGGTAACCCTTCTGTCCCTCATTTCCAACGACAACGTATTGCCGGCTGTTTCAAAGTTGAGTCTTATATGCCTTCAAAACCAGTAAATGACCAGAAATTACAAGAATTGTCTTTAAGTGAATCATTCAATTCTCTATCATTAAGTTCGGATGCATTTGATCCGCCGATAGAAACACCACTTCCTCGAAATGCAAAGGCAGTGATTAAACCATCAATTGCTAAGACAGTCGTTCAACAAACAGATGAAATGAGAGCAGAAAAAGACAAGTTATTGGACTTGTATTTATTGACCAGAAAATTGATTAATTTTTCGCAAATATCAGAAACAGAAAAGCAGTCATCAAAGAATACAATCGAAGCCATAAATGTTTTTATGACATCAACTAAATCGACAACAATTGAAGAAATTAATAGCAACCGCAGAAAACTTGAAGAAATTAAAGCTAAACTTTCGAAAAAGTAAAACAAAATTATTCCCTTTCAAAACTTAATCTATAAGTTTTCGTGAGTCCAATGGTTTTATTATGAAAATTGTTGAATACTTTTGTATTAAGTTATTAAAAGATTGCTTTAATATGAATAAAAGTTTTATTATAAATACATATGTAGTATATTTTTAAACATTTGCTCTTTTTTACAGCCAACCTCTTCACCTAAATTGTCTTAACCTTATATTCCACTTTTAAAAATATATAATAAGTCATTTTAAATGACTTGTATTATCTCAATTGACAGTGGTTACCAGGCTAGGCGGATCAGCTAGAGACTTTGATGTTTTTCAGGCTCAAGGATCAGAGTTTTTAGTCAGGCCTAGGCTCAAGTTTTTGTTTAGGCTCACATTGACTGAGCCTGAAAGCTATATATGCATAAAAACTGTAAAGATTTAAGGTTTACACAAATATTATTTTAAGATATTTTTAATAATTGTATTATAAATGGTAACTTAAACTTTTGCATGTATTTTAAAGATTTATGTCTTCTGAATATTGTGAGACCTCTTTAAAATTAATTCCCACGAGAAGGGATGTAAATAATTATTTTCGAGCCTAAAGGCTTATATTTTATTTGCATATTACTTTTTGTATGTAATTTCATAAGTAATTACATTTTGTATCTTATTAATTGAATGTTAAGAGATTGGAATTTTAGTCAAAGCTCGGGTGTGAACTAGTATTGAAAGCCATCCTTTTCTTTTGTGTTAAAACTATATGTTCTTAAAACTAAAGGGAATTATTATTATGTTTCTGGTTCTGAGTCTGATTATGATTCTTGTTCTGATTCTTATTCTAAGCTTTTGAGACTTTTCTAATGTTTGTTATGTACGATTGTTAATAAAAGCCTAAAAATGTAAAGTCTTATATGTTTGTGATGTCCTTTTCTTTAATAAAAGTTCAATTTTTAAACTTTAAACACTTTGTGTGAATTCTTATGCAAAATTGGAGAAACTTCAAGAAAGTGAGATCTAGTGTTCAGCCAAAGGGGATTTTGGGGCTGACAATATATTCTTAAATATTTGAAACCATTTTTATTGTATAATATTTAAAATTTTGATAAATAAAATCGAATAATTTTAATAAAATTATAACATAACATAACATCACCAGGCTCGAGGGTATCAGGCTCAGCTGGAGGCTTTATTTTTGTATCACTTTATCAGGCTAGGCTTGCTACCGAGCCTGAAAAGCTCGAACATGTTTAAAAAACTTTCTAATGGTATATTAATTATATTTATATTTCTTATTAAAGTGATTACACCAATAAATTTTGACATAATTATAGTCACCTTAAAGTAAATGCTTTTTAACTTATATTTTATAGAGTTATGAACGACTATATTTAACTTTATAGTCGTTAATTTGTTTTACTAATTATAATATAGACTTTGCTGACCTTTCACAATTTTAAACTCTAACTAAAACTATAACTTCTAAGGTTGTGTGCGCTCGACGCTCGTGTTTGCACTCGATACTTGTTCTCATTCTGCGGACAAATTAAATGTTAGAGTACGTTGTTATCGAACGTTTATTAGAAGAGAATTCATCAAATTTCATAATTTGAGACTTTTGGTCAGATAAAAATATTTTATTGTAAGCAAATATGCGATAATATGTGCGATTCTATATTTGTATACTATAAGAATGCATAACATTTGTGTTTATCATAATAATATGTAATTTTGTTAAAATAAAAACTTGTTTAATAAAAGAAATTTTATACGTAATATATTTAAGTAGTGATGTATCAGTTTCAGGAACTCAAACTGGAACTGAAATTCAAACTAATTGTTTTTGAAATTAAACTCAAACTAAATTTAGGAACTGATGCAGCACTGCATTTAAGCATATTCCTGAAGCGATTCTTTATAATAATGATATAAAACAGATCTATCATTTGTTTGATGAAGACTCAGATAGAGATTAGCTCAAGTTCGGTGTTTTGGGAACAATTGAAGAAGACCTGATTCGTATAGAATCCGTGCCTCCAAATGAGGCAAAAGTTTATCTTAAGAAAGAACTGGATCGAGAAATACAAGACTCTTATACTTTGGTATTGACTTTGACTGACGGAAAGTTAGGAAAAGGAAATTATGTATGTTTTCAATGGTTTAAAACTTTTTATAACTTTATTTTCAATTCAATTTTGAGTTTTGTATTTTTTCTTTAGATAACTAAATCTCTACTATTGATAGTCGAAGACATCAATGATAACACACCTGTCTTTAGGCCCTATCGGACATCATTAACATTATCAGAGGCTTCGCGGCCGGGAATTATCGAAACAGTTGAAGCCTTTGATTCAGATGAGGGAAGATTTGGTCAAGTCTTGTATCAGTTATTGGTTAGAAATATATTTATTAAACAATAAACTATTTAATTAACACTATAATAAATCATTTTTTCAACTTTTTTAGGATATCGATAATCAGGAGTCGTCGACGCCTTCAAACACTTTCTCTATTGAAACAGTTGAAGGTATTTATATTTATTACTTTTAAAATAATTAGTATTCAATTCTCGAAAGCAATCGTAATATAAGTTATTTTAAAATTATATTAGTTTTAATATATTTTCTAATATGTTATTCAAAGAGTTTTATCGAATAAAAAAGTTAACATAAGGTCTGTTTTAATAAGTTTTATGTCAAAAATAATTTTTAGTTTAAATCACTTTTAATCACATATAATACAAACTTATTTATTATTATTATATATTTATAGATAATTATTAATTACTATATATTTATTATGTAATCAAAAAATAGTTATTTGAAGGTTTAGTTTTGATAGAAGTCTTCTAACGCTTTCAAGTCTTTGTCAGTTTTTATAAAATTAGGCAAAAAGTTGTCGTGAAGAAAATTAATTAATTGTTTATAAGTTTTGGTTTCAAATTCAGGAACTGTTCACTTAATTATTCTCCAGTTTTTCATTAAATTATTAAATGAAGAAATATTTATAAACTTTTCTTTAATAAAATCCCAATTGATATGACATTCGTTATCATAATTACACTTAAATAACACATAAATCAATTTTGAAGAGTCGCTTTTAGACCACTTGTCCTCCAATTGACCAAAATTTGTTAATTTCCAGCGCAAGCAATCCAACCAATGACTCCTACAATCATATAAAGAACGATTCAATTTCGCTAAATCTCTAACTTTAATATATTGAATATTTTTAGTAAATATTCTATCGCTTAAGTCATTAGTATTTAAAACTATTTTCAGTGCTTTAATAAACTTTTTCTCTTCTTTTGTACTCCACTTTCCTTTTATATACGGCTCTCCATTACTATTATAATTGCATTGAACTTCTGATTGTACAGAAAGTGGGTAACAATTAATATTTTCTGCAATTGTTGACCATTTATTTTTGTGGATTGAGTGCAAACTTTTTATCAATTTTCTTTGATTATCAGTGAATTCCTTAAATCTTTTTAATGGACAGAACATAACTCTCGCTCTCAAGTAAATGGTATTAAGCAAACGATTGGGTAAACCGTTCGCAAGCCTTAAATAAAAGTGTTCCCTTCTCTTCAAATCTTTAATTTCTTTCCTATCCTTTTGTGAATATCTTTTACTAAAAGCAAAAAATCCTAATAAACGCGTTTTCATGTCTTCATCACATTTAAATTGATCGCAAAATAGATTCCAATTATTGGTCAGTATTTTGTCTTCACTTTTGCTAAACTTTCCATTAATTACTTTTAAGTTATTTTCTTTAATTATTTATCTGTATTGTTGACGTAAACTACTGGCGGGTATTAATAGATGTAAAAGACTGTCACTTATTAAACCATTTGATGACAATTCATGACAATTATTATTATTTTTATTCATTTTCTCATTTGTTTTCTCAATATGTGAGTCAATAGTTTTCTCAAAAGTAAAACAAAACAAAACTAATCAAATATTTATTGCAATCAATTTCACAAATTTTCTTTTAATTAACTATAAAATAATAAATTTTACCCAAAATAATAAACTAATTATGGATGCATTTAATTGAGAAACTCTTGATTTCAGTTCAATTAGATTTGAATAAACATGTGTTTAATGTTTGTAAACATAACACAAAGTGACGAAACACTTAATCATCAATTCATTCATAAATAATGTCAAATACTTTCCATTACATTAAATACAGTTTCACTTAAATATAAACAAACATTCAATAAACACATGTTTTATGTCAATACTGTATTTATTTTTTTAATCAAAATTAATTCAGAACTAATTAAAAGCAATTAATATTATAAATAAATAAATTGCCTAAAAATACTAATAATACTGAAATAGAACTAAATCGTGAATTTGTCACAATTATTGCGATAAATATATAATTAGTTTTGTTTACTTTTTTAGATAATTATTGACTCAAATATTGAGAAAACAAATAAGAAAATGAGTAAAAATAATAGTAATTGTCATAAATTGTTATCAAATGGTTTAATAAGTAATACATTATTACATATATTAATACCTTTTATTACAATTTCACCAAAAGATAGACAAATAATTAAAGAAAATAACTTAAAAGTAATTAACGAAAAATTTAGTAAAAGTGAAGACAAAATACTAACAAATAATTGGAATCTATTTTGCAATGAATTCAATATTAATGAAGACATGAAAACACGTTTATTAGAATTTTTTGCTTTTAGTAAAAGATATTCACAAAAGGATAGAAATGAGATTTGAAGAGAAGAGAAAACTTGAATTTAAGACTTGCGAAAGGTTTACCCAATCGTACGGTGTGTGCTGTCTATAGTAGAGCACGGATTTTGTTCAGTCAATTAAAACGATTGAAAGACATCACTGATAATGAAAGAAAACTAATGAAAAGTTTGCGCTCAATTCACAAAAATAAATGGACAACAATTGCAGAAACAATTAATTGTTTTCCGCTTTGTGTTGTATCAGAAATAGATCTTATTTATAGTAATGGAGAGCCATATAAAAAAGGAAAGTGAGGTACAAAAGAAGAGAATAAGTTTATAAATGCGCTCAAAATAGCTTTAAATACTAATGATTTAAGAGATCAAATATTTACTAAAAATATACATTTTACTAATGTTAGAGATTTATCAAAATTGAACCGATCTATTCATGACTAGAAAACATTGGGTCAGACCATTGCGCTGGCAATTAACTAATTTTGGTCAATTGGAGGACAAGTGGTCTAAAAGTGATTCTGAGAAATTCATTTTTGTGTTTAAGTGTAATTATGATAACGAATGTCATATCGATTGGCATTTTATTAAAGAAAAGTTTATAAATATTTCTTCATTTAATAATTTAATGAAAAACTAGAGAATAATTAAGTCAACAGTTCCTAAATTTGAAACTAAAACTTATAAACAATTAATTAATTTTCTTTACGACAACTTTTTGTCTAATTTTATAAAAACTGACGAAGACTTGAAAGCGTTGGAAGACTTCTATTAAAACTAAATTTAAAGTTAAATTACTTATAAACAAATTTTATTAAATATAATATTTAGCAAATTTAAAGTTAATTTAATTGAATCTAAACTTAGAAACAATTTCTATAATAAAGAATAGTTTTGAAAAATGTTTACTTTTATTAAATATAATGTAAATATGTATTTAACACAGTATATGATATCTATATTACAGGAAAAGGTATTATTAGTCTAATGGGTTCACTCGATTACGAGCGCAAATCTATATATCAATTACGAGTTCTGGCCATTGACCGTGCGGTCGAAGGTGACCGCCGAACAGCCACAGCAGCCATTGTGGTGACTGTGGAAGACGCAGAAGACCAACCGCCAGTGTTTACATTTGTGCCATCAGTTACTCGAATAGCAGAAGACCTGACAATCGGATCACCAGTTCTTCGCGTGACTGCAGTAGACGGCGATCGCGGTGTCAATAATGCGGTCACTTATCGTATTGTGAAAGGAGATCACAAACTGTTTAACATTAACTCAAACACTGGTTTAGTGACAGTCGCCGGACGTCTGGACCGCGAAAGTGCCATAAATAGTGGTGACGATCACTCGGCCGGAGCTTATATTCTAGAAATAGAGGCCACAGAAGTGACTGTCTCTGTGTTTCCGCCGCCAGTCGTTAGCACTGAAGTGACTATTATTCTGACGGATGTTAACGACGAGATCCCGCAGTTCAGAGCCAAACAATATGTGGCAGAAATCGCAGAGAACGCGCCCAATGATATGCCGGTCACTTTTGTGGCCGATTCTGTGCCACAGGTCTATGATTTAGATCAAGGAAATAACGGGTCATTCAGTTTGTTTATCGAGTCGGAGAATAAGGCCTTTCAGGATGTGTTTTACGTGACTCCCAATCAAGGCGTTAATGAGGCGTCCATTATGTTGAGAGTCAGGGATTCGTTGCGTTTGGATTACGAGAAGTTGAATACTATTAGATTCAAATTAATTGTAAAGGAAAAGACTGCTAAAGAGGGAACTCATCACAGGTTTAGTTCAGCACAAGTCACCGTCAATATAAAGGTTAATCAAATACAATATGAAATATGAAATACAAAAGTTTTATTAAATGAATTTTTATTATACAGGACGTAAACGATAATATCCCACAATTTGATAAAGATTTATATTACGGATCAGTTTCTGAGAATGCACTCAAAGGAACAACAGTTGCGATAATTAATGCGCGAGATATTGATTCTGGTGTGTACGGAACAGCAGGTATTCGATACACAGATATTAGAGGCGAAATGTCGTCAACTCTTCATTTGGATTCCATGTCAGGAGTGATAACAGTCAAGAAATCTGACCATAATTTTGATCGAGAAATGTCTGCCCAACACTTCCTAATAGTTGAGGCCAGAGATGCAAATGGTTCGGGAAATAGAAATACAGTTCAGTTAATACTAAATATAACCGATTATAACGACTGTCGGCCAAAGTTTATTCACGACAAATACGAGGCGAGAATTTATGAGAATTATAATGATTTCGATCAACCCATACGTATCACTGCCGTCGATGAGGACGCCGTCGGAACACCAAATTCAGAGATTCGATATCTGATACTCACTAATGATAACCAATACTCTAATAATTTCACAATCGATGATATTTCCGGTCGATTGAGAGTTAAGAATCCGCTCGATTTCGAACGAATTCCGGGACCAAAAAGTAATTAAAGAATATATATTTCACTTTCTTTTCTAAACTTCTTTATCAATACTTTTAAACTGAATTCTTATACAATCTCTTAATTAAAAACTAATTTATAATTAATTGTAATAATAATATGACTTTCAGGCGATTCCCGAAACATATCGCTAACAATCCGAGCCTTCGATTTGGGTGAACCGCGTCTTCATTCTGATACTCACCTAATAGTACACGTCTATGATCTCAACGATCACTCGCCTGTATTCACACAAAGCCTATACACAAAGTCAATACCAGAAGACATAAGAGACGGCTCAATGGTCTTACAGGTGTCCGCTCTCGACGGCGATCACTCTCCGGCCAACTCTCGAGTTTATTATCGAATAATTTCTGGCGCTTTGGATAAGTTCATAATCGACGCGAACACAGGTGTCATATCTGTGGCCACAGGCGCTAATCTCGATCCGGACAGAGCGTACCCGAAGAAGAGCTGGTATTTGGTGTCTGTCATGGCTTTAGATTCAAGTTTTGGTGCAGAACAACGCTCTTCCACAACAAATGTAAACATAACTATAGTTGACGTCAACAATAAGTCGCCGGAATTTATTGATAACCCGATAGCTGTTGTTCCCGAAGACGCGCCCAATCAGTTGTTTGTGACTCGAGTTTCGGCCACCGATTTAGACGATAAGCCGGTTCTCAGATATTCTATCGATTACAGTAAAAGTGAAGCGCGTAATGAATTTGGAGCGACTGTTGATTATAATCTATTTGTTGATTCGTTTTCTATTAACCCACTCGACGGCACCATTAGAGTGGTTAAGATTCTTGATAGAGAACTATGGGATCAGATTAAGCTCTATTTGATTGTTGAAGATATTGCCGCCACTACTAAAGGGCAGAAAGCAAAATGTAATTACAGTGTCATATATTTTGTGTTATAGTCTTAAACATTCATTAATTAATAATTATTTCCATTATTTAAAGCAATGCTCACAATCCGAATATCAGACGTGAACGACAATAGACCACAATTTGTTCAGCAGTTATATCGCGGAGTAATCACTGAGAACGCAATCGCCGGAACACCGATACTGACCGTTAATGCGGACGACGCGGACACTAATAAGAGTGTCAGCTATTCTTTGGAAGGAAGACACGAATTATTAGATTTAATTAAAATAAACCCAAAAACAGGAGAAGTGTCTGTCTCTGAACGTATCGATCGTGAGAGACATTCTTGGATTAACGTAACCGTTCGGGCATCAGATTATGGTCTGCCATCACTCACTGGAATAGCTTCGTTATCAATACAAGTGCTCGACGAGAACGATAATAATCCTGTGTTTGTGGGCGATCAGAAACATTCATTTACTATAGCAGAAGACGCACCCGTCGGTTCATTAGTGGCTCAGGTGAATGCTCGAGACGATGACTCTGGAGTTTTCGGGAAAGTCACGTATTTATTGGATTCGAGTTCTACTTCAGGAAAGTTTAAGATCGATAGAGAAACGGTATTTGTCTTATATATTATTGCTTTATATTATTTTTGTTATATTATTGTTATATTCTTTTTAAGTTTATTTTCAATTTTGTTAATTAAGGGATCGATTGTTGTCGCGAATGCTCTCAATAGAGAAGAAGTTTCTGTGTATAAGCTTTTGGTTCAAGCGGTAGATAATTATGAGTACGGGTTCACCACTGGTGAGAGTCGGAAGACATTTAAGACAATTACTGTTACCATAACTGATGTGAATGATGAGACGCCGACTATTGTTCCACAATTGGGTGACTGTGCGATCATTAATGAATTTCATCCCATACGAGATATGATTACTTATGTTAATGCTATCGATGCCGACGATGGTATGCATTGATTTTGATTTTAATTTTATGCTTCAATTTAGCAAAAAGTTTACAAATTATTTCAATTTTCTTAAAGTTTGAATAATTGATAATTAAGTTCTTAATAATTAAACTCAATTTTTTGAATTACAATAATGATTAGCGAATACACCGAATGGTCGCGTGTCGTTCACTATATTCGATGGAAATAACGACCGCTTATTCGACTTCGAACAGTCACCGCCAAACTCAGCAAAACTGGTGTCCAGATTCTCATTACGCGGTCGAGTCGGCAATTATTCTCTAACAGTAAAGGCTTCGGACGGAGGTTCACCTCCTCTGTGGTCCACATCTAAAGTAAAAATATGTATAATCGATGTGAACGATCACAACCCCATCTTTGTTAAGCCGCCCTCTAATGTGACTGTTAGAGTACCTGAAAATGCAACCATTGGTTCACAAGTGGTTGAGGTGTTGGCTGTCGATGAGGACAGTGGTGTCAATGCTTTAGTGAGATATAAATTAAGACAATTACCGAACAATCACTGGAAGTCATTCGCAATCAATGAAGTCTCCGGTGTTATAACTCTTGCAAAACAGTTGGACAGAGAGTTGCAAAGAGTTCATGAGTTGAGAGTTCAGGCCTACGATTTGGGTGAACCCACTTCGCTGTCCACTGATCTCGATTTGACTGTTTTGGTCACTAATGTGGACGACTTTGAGCCTGAGTTCACTCAAGACGTGTTTCAAGTGGTGTTCACTGAGAACACACTTCCAGGTCTGCAATCAATTATAGATTTATTGAAGTATTTTATTATATAATTAATTATTGTTTTATTAATTTAACAGAAATAGAAAAATACAAATTACTGCCCACTATTGATAAGGACGACTACGACCTCAACGACCCAGCGGTGGGTTTCAAAACAATTCCCTGTTATTATATCGTTGGCGGCGATGGCGGCGATCGCTTCCAATTGAACACATTTACACACGAATTGACGACAACTGTCTCTTTAGATCGTGAAGAGAAAGACAATTACACTCTTATAGTTCAGGCCACTAATGATTGCTTTAAAGTTCCGCCAAATATATTAAAATTCGATCAAAGGGACAATTCTTTACTTCAAGTACTGATCGGTGTTCGCGATGTGAACGACAACTCACCCAAAATGGTTACAAAAGTATTTACCGGCGGTTTCACTACAGATATTGATTTTGGGACTGTTTTTATGGAAGTGAAGGCTATTGATAGTGATATTGGAGCCAATTCTGTGGTCAACTATTATATAATTTCTGATGTTAAGCAGTCATTGACTGAAGGATTGGATACTATTAGTAGTGAACCATTCATTATAAGTCGAATCACTGGTGAAATTAGTCTTAATTTTGATCCACAAAAGGATATGAAGGGGTATTTCGAGTTCGATGTGTTGGCCAATGATACTGACGGTCTCGCAGACAGTGCCAAAGTTTATGTAATTATCAATTATTATATTATTAATGTTGTGTTAATAATAAATATTTATCTATAATACAGATCTACTTATTAAGAGACGACCAAAGAGTCAGATTTGTGTTAAGGCTTACGCCTCAAGAGCTTAGAGAGAAATTGGATAAGTTTAGAGAGTATGTCATCTCTAGTATAATAGCATTTAATAATATAATAGCTTTTAATTAATTATTTAATTGTCAATTGAATAGTGTTTTGGGTAACATAACCGGTGCCACAGTTAATATCGATAGCTATAAGTTTCATGAGAATAGAGACGGATCTGTGGATAAGAAAAAGTAAACCAAATAATACTCAAAATAATACTTTTAATTAAAAATTTTGTTTATTTTACTATTTTTTGAACAGAACTGATCTTTATCTGCATTTTGTTAATCGAGAGGACAACAGTATTATAGAAGTGAATAATGTTTTGTCATTAATTGATAAAAATATTGAATATTTAGACGAACTCTACAAAGAGTTCAATGTTTTAGTCAGTGAAGTGAGTATTCATTTATATTAATTAATAATAATTATTAATTATGATTTGTATCAAAAGCCAACACAAAATATGGAATACTTTCTTGAATGGGAGGACCAGTTGAAGGCATGTCTTTTGGGAACGACAGCTTTCCTGGCTCTGCTGTTAGTTCTGGTGACGTGTTTATGTATTAACCAAAAGTCAAGGTATAAATGAATGGCAGGTCAATTAGTGTTTAATTTAATGTGTGTTATATCATATTTGACAGATATGAACGTCAACTAAAGGCAGCGAACGCTACAGTGTTTGGTTCGTCAACTCAGTTGACTCGTTGTAATGTTCCGAATACTAACCAACACGCCACTGAAGGATCAAACCCTATGTGGATGACTGGTTATGACAATCACTGGTATAAAGATGAGGAACAGCTCAGGTATTCATGAATTTCACACACTTTCAATTCAATTAATAAGTATTTATGTATTTATTCCTCGCAAACAACAAAACAGTAATCACTCGACTGGAGGCAACTCTTTGGACGAGAACGCGATCGCAACTCATTCTCCCGAAGACTCACTTGACGGCAGCGCTGGTCGCGATTCCGGCGGTTCCTCTTCTACGACAACTAATGATCGATCGGCGCTCTGTCGAGGACTGGCTGTG